>JASDQU010106663.1:232481-256268 GCA_032191745.1 Picea mariana | reverse complement strand
TGACCTCAATAAACATGTAAGAATCCTCAAGGATGTGTTCTCTAGTATGGGTATGACTTTGAACACTAACAAAAAAAAGGTTATGATAATCCTATCCAAAAACATCCCCAATGAAACTTTCATTTATGAGAACAATAGATTGAAGGAAGTGCCTTAATACAAATATCTTGGAATCTATATTCATCACAAGCTCAATTGGAACTATAGTGTCGAGGAAAGGATAAATGGAGGATGGAAATCTTATTATGGACTTGAAAATGGGTTTAAATTAGTAGACCTTTGTTTTTGGGATAAGAAAAAGCTCCTCTTTGATACTCTTGAAGTTTGGGGATGCAATATCTATAGATAATCCCAGAGAAAGATAGAACAAATAAAAAATAATTCTATAACTTATAATATTAAAATTAAAGGAAATACACCATATCCTATCCTCCTCATAGAACAAAGTCTTTCCCCCATTAAGTACACAACCACGATTAGTACCTAATGTACAAAAAAAAGATAAACAACATGGATGAAAAGAGGGTCCCCAAAATTTCTTCAACTCCAAGAAGAACCACCAATCCCTCAAGTGAGGATGGCATCAAGATGCCAAGTCTTCACTAAATCATTCGGTAATATAGGAATTTGTCATTTTCTAGAATATCCATAATATTAAAAATATTATTACATCTAAATTTAAAGAAAATATATGGTGTAATAAAGAATCACAAGATTAAAGAAACCTAACATACCACAAGGAGGTAGTCAACCCTAATCTAGAATATCAAAAGTATCTCTCATACCTGACTAGCACAAAGAAGAAAATCGACATTGTTAAAATATGAACCAACTCCCATGAGCTACGTAGTTGATCCGGATTTATGAGCCAAATGAAATGAATAACAAATTGAATACAATAACATAAAGATACGAGGAAGAACAACATATATCTAGTGAACAATAACTTCTATTGAATAAATAAAATAGGTTGAAACTGTAAAACTGCATAACTAAAACAAATTGCTCGAATGGTGGTAGATATCTCTGAGAAGAGATGTGGTTTATATGCATATCTGTTTGAAAAAAATGATTACAATGAGGCTCCAGAGGCCTTTTTAACATTACTCATGAATTCCAAAACCATAGACATCCAAAAACCTAGCCCTAGGAGATGAAATGCCAAAAGTTATGTGGGCCCCGATGGGTAAGTTGGTACCTCAACTTCTTGGGGTCGTAACTTTTGAATATGACATTATTTTAGGCATGTGATAGCTCGTTGGAAAGGTATTTTCAAGAAATACACATTGTTCCATCAAAATATGACTTCATCTACAGTTTGACTATGGCAAGCCAAAAAACCATTGTTTAGGGCCCCAAAACGGCCCTGGAAGTACAAAAAGATGTACTGACATGAAAATTTACAAAATAAGCTAGTTGGATTAGGTGGGACGCCGCCAATATCCACCTGGAAGATTTGTATGGATTCAGACATCCCCGAAAGTGTAGAACCCACAATTACAAAGAACTACAAAAGAACGTTTTGAACTAAAACTGTCAAGAGGAGCCAGTTGGAATAGGTGGGTGGCCACCAATATCAACATGGATCAGCCTTATGAAGAAATGGTTTCCATTGCATTGACTGCATCCATAAAGTGAATAAACATTTGCTGAATTTTTCCCCGGGTGAGCCACTTTCCTTGGTGTAGGAGTTTTCCTTCCTTGACAGCCCGATAAAGATGGATCCTCTATTGCCGAGTTCCCTTGACATGTGCGCCCACTATATGATCAATGGATGCATGTTCCATGCATTCAAGGTTGATATCTATTGGTTTCAATTGTTTTGTGATCTATGAGGTATCCAATAATGGTGGAAAATATGGTCGAAAGAGGTCCACATTCAACACTGGGTGCAAGCCAAGGAAGGGTGGAGTGTTGAGCTCAAAAGAATTTCTACCCATACCCTTGGTGATAGTGTAAGTCCCATAGATAAGTGGGAGGAAATTCCAATGGGGCTCTGTAAGGTGCTCTTTCTCCAAATGTAATGTAACCTTGTCTCCCACCTGAAACTAGTGTGGTACTCGATGTTGATCATGGCATTGTGTGTACTTAGCATTGGATTTTTGAAAAAACTCATGGACCTATTGGAGGATGTGTTGAATTTTCTTAATGAATCTGTTGGCTTTTCTAGCCTCAAACTAAACATCAAAATATTCTTACTATGTGGTTTCCATAGGTAGTGCAACATCAATGGGACGCAAGTGTTGGAATCCCATTCCCACCTAAAATGGGCTATGGCCATTGTAGATATGGAGAGCCTTGTTGTAGATGTGTTGAACATAGGGAAGAATATCATGCCATGTATGTGGATTCTTAGACTTGTACATGCATATGATGTGCACAATCATCTGATTGACGACCTTTGTCTTGCCATCGGTTTGGGGGTGGAAAGAAGTGGATTTAATGATATTGGTGTCCAACAGTGACCAGAGACTCAACTAAAATGTACTAATGAACTGACTGTCCCAATTTGAGGTGATGGTCTGTGGTATCCAAAAATGGACACACACCCATTCAAAGAAGATCTTGGAAGTATCTTCCGTTGTGATGCTCTTCTTGCAGGTTGTGAGAATGGACATCTTCGAAAATCGATCAACCATAGAAAATATGAAATAATTTACTTGCTTGGTGGATGGAAGGCCAGACATGTAATCCATCATGATGTATTCCCAACGCCTCTAAAGAGTATGAATATGTGTGTATAATCCTTGTTTCTTGATGGATGGCCTGGAAATGGCATAGGCAATGCAAGATACAATATACTTGTTGACGTCCTATCGAAGCTTTGGCCAATAAAAATGTTTCTGTTGAAAGGCCACAATTTTCTCCATGCCAAAATGTCCTTCCATCTGACTATAGTGAGACTCCCAAATCATCTTTCCATGCTCGCTTGTAGGAACACATATATGGACCATATGGTATAACAGTCCTTCCTAAATGTGAAAATCAATCACATTCATGCCTATATGCAAGAGGTGATAGGTGGTAGCGAAGTCTGGATCTTGTTGATAAAGTAGGGGCCACTCATATGCCTCATTCTGATAGGAATGGAGCATGGTGGTGAGTTTGTCCACATGAAGTCGACTAAGGAAGTAAATGACACAATTTTTTCTCCCTATCTAATACTTAATGTTGATATGGAACTGCTGCAGGTAGGTGGACCACTTCTGATGGAGGTCATTCTCCAATTTCCCCTTTGTTTGTATGAACTGCAGAGGCTTGTGATCAGTGTGGATGATTGTCTCCTTTCCCATAATGTAATGTTTATATTGATGATAGGCTTTTAGAATGGAATACATTTCCTTGTCATAGGTGGGGTATTTCTGGATAGTATCTGAGAGTGTCTCACTATGGTATGCTATCGGATGTGTGTTGAGTGAGAAATGTGCCTACAACATAGTTGGATGCATCAGTCTCAATATCAAACGGTTGTTGCAGAGCGAGAAAGGAGAGTATTAGAGCTATGCACATGTGATGCTTCATATCATCAAATTCTCATTGTTGTTCCTTCCCCCATGTGAACTTTTCCCTGCCACCACCCTTGGTCACTTGGTTGAGTTCCCATGCAATATGGGAGAATCCCAACATGAACCGTCGGTANCAGTCTCAATATCAAACGGTTGTTGCAGAGCGAGAAAGGAGAGTATTAGAGCTATGCACATGTGATGCTTCATATCATCAAATGCTCATTGTTGTTCCTTCCCCCATGTGAACTTTTCCCTGCCACCACCCTTGGTCACTTGGTTGAGTTCCCATGCAATATGGGAGAATCCCAACATGAACCGTCGGTATAAGTTGGAAAGTCCCAAGAAGCTCTCCAACTCGGTTAGTGTGGTCGGGGCTGGCTAGTCATGAATGACATGGATCTTAGCTGGATCCACATGTACCCCATTCTCATTAGCAATGTACCCCAAGTATTGGACCCTATTCATGCCAAAGGAGAATTTTTCCAAGTTGGCATATAGCTTGTGTTGTCGCAGATTTCTCAAATCCTGTTGAATACCCTGCATGTGCTCCTCCCAAGTTTTGGTGAAGATGAGGATGTCATCTAAATATACCACCAGAAAAAAGTTGGTGAAGTGTCTCAATGCATCATCCATCAACCTAATGAAATTGGTTGGTGCATTTGTTAAGCCAAAGGTCATGACCAACCATTTAAAGATACCTTCTTTATATTTGAAAGTTGTTTTCCATAAATCAGTTGGTCCAATGGGAACCTAATGGTAGCCAAACTTTAGGTCAATCTTGCTGAAGAAATTGATCCCCTTGAGTTGGTCAAGAAGGTTATCAATTTTCGGAATTAGGTACTGGTTCCTAACTGTGATTTTGGTTAATTCTATGTAATCAATGCAGAGCCTCTAGGTCTTGTATTTCTTCTACACTAGTACAACCACGCTTACACAAGGCGAGGAATTGGGTTTGATGTGCCCCTTTTGAAGCAACTCCTAGATCTGATGCTTGATTTCACCATTTTCCATCAGTGAGCAATGATAGACTGGTCCATTAGGAAGAGGTGCATCGAGGGTTGGATAAATTGGATGCTTGACTTAGAATTGCGTTCATACCTCAATGGGTGAGGATAATATGTCTATGTACTCTTACACAATCCCATCCACTTTCTTATGCTACAAAGAGAGGCTCTTTGTAAAGGCCACAAATGTGGTGATGACCTTCTTCTTACTGTGAGAATGGATCACAAATAAGATGAAATTCCTTCTCTTTGAAATGACCTTACTGCATTTATTAGCAGAGATTAAAGAAATAGTGGTAGGTGACGCTACCTATGGTATCATTTACAATTGTCTACCTAAAGTAATAATAAGCCTACGGGTTCTAGACTCATACACATGATGTCGCTTCCACAAATATTGTTTTCCTAAAATAACATAAAAAATTAGAGGGGAAAAATATCAGATAATACATCATCTTTGAAGAGCTTGATGTCGTAGGGAAGATGACACTATTTGTTGACGTGAGGATCTCTTCCTTGGAGAAGAGAGCCTATGGTGTAGGGTTGTGGGTGTGGTTTCCTCGAAAGGTGTAGCCACTTAATGAGCTATGTTGATATCAGGTTATTCTAACTGCCTCTATCAACAATGAAATAAATCATTGCCCCCTTTACCCACATCTGTGAGTGAAAGAGGTGTTCCCCTTCCTCTGGTTCTTCTAGTTTGCTTAGCTGGACTTTGGTGGTAGCAACCCTGACACTGGGTTCGACATTGATAATCCACTTCCCTACTTCTGTATTTTATTTGGAGTTAGAATCTACCTCTGACTCAAAATATTTCATCTCGACCACCAATGATTGCTTGAAGTGACATTCTTTGATGTTGTGCCAAGGGATTTTATGGTATTCACACCATTTTCCTGTGTCCTTCTTAGACTTCTCATTACCCTTCTTGTGTTGTGGCTTGGACTAGTTATCCTAAGAGTGGCCATCTTTTCTCTACCCTTTGTTTTTTGGGTTGGGGCCACCTTTTCCCTGCTTCAGCTGTGAGGAGTTTGTAGATCCAAACTCTTGCCTCCTCTAATTAAATTTCTACTTGATCTTGACAACATATCTATAAAACGTACCCAATGATGAGATGTCCAGAAAATACATTTCTATTTGAATGTATCTATGCATACAGTCATGGTATTTGATCATCATATGTCCTTCAGAGTATTTGATACCCGATTTGGTGCACAGGGCATGGAAAATATTGGTGAAATATGGTACTATCTAGTCCCTTTCTTGATGTAGGGTGGTCCATCTTGTGTACTGGTCTTGGTAGCTTCCAACAGGATAATATTGTTCTTTAATGGAATCCCTTAAGGAATCCTAGATGTGGGGAGATATAAAATATTGCATATTCCTCTATGGTCCTTTTCTCATAGTAAGTATCTGACCAATCCTTAACATGGGGGATGGCCTTGAGGAGTGAAAAAGTAACATTTTTCCTATCGAAAAAATTGTGGATCAAAAAATACCCTTCACACATATTCAATCATTTATCTACAACATATGCATCTATTAGTCCTTAAAATAATGGAATATCAAAATTYACCTGTACCTTGAAGGGAATTTCATGGTCGCTTGATGAAGATGCATCTCATGTGGGCATCCATTGAAGGATCTGTGCAAATTTTTCCATCATTTCATTCCTTTGTCGCGCAAGGGATTCCTAGAGCAACATATTAAAAGGATCTCCTACTCCATCATCTTTATTTTCATCCCCATGGGTTGTTGTAAGTCTTAGAGTGACCGATCTAGAAAAGGCTCGACTGGTTTGAGTCTTAACTTCTTGTACCTAGATCTGGTCGGGGACATGCACGAAGAAAAATAAATGAAGAGAAGACCGCTCTGATACCACTAATCTAGATTTATGAGTGGAATGGAATGAATAACAGACTGAATGCAATAACACATAGATACATAGAACAACAATAGATATCCAATGAACAATAACTTATATTGAATAAATAAAATAGGCTGAAACTGTAAAACTGCAGAACTGAAACAACTTGCTCAAATGGTGGTAGCTATCTATGAGAAGAGATGTGGTTGCTACATGCATCCGTCTGAGAAGAATGATTAAAATGAGGCTCCAAAGGCCTTTTTAACATTACTCTTGAATTCCAAAACACTAGAAATCCAAAAACCTAACCCTAGGAGATGAAACGCCAAAATTTATGTGGGCCCCAATGGGTAAGTTGGTACCTCAACTTCCCAGAGTCGTAAATTTTGCATACAAACTCCGTTTTAGGCGCGTGATAGCTCGTTGGAAAGGTATTTTCAAGAAATACACATTATTCTTTCAAATTCTGACTTTGTCTATAGTTTGACTGTGGAAATCCAAAACAACATTTTTTAGGGCCCTAAAACGACCCTAAATGTATAAAAAGATGTATTGACGTGAAAACTTCCAAAATAATGTAGTTGGATTAGGTGGGAGGTGACCAATATCCACCTAGAATACGTGTAGGGATTCATATATCCCCATAAGTGTAGAACCCACAATTACAAAGAAGTATTGAAGAATGTGCGAACTAAAACTGTCAAGAGGAGCTAGTTGGAATAGGTGGGTGGCCACCAATATCCAGTTGGATTGGTAGTGAAACTGGGCATTAGAAAATTCTAAAAACACCATGGGACGAAAGAATATATCATATTTGTGGTGATAAGAGGGTTGAGTATGGAAATCGATTTCTCATAGAGTTCGCTACTTATAACCAAATTGGATCACAAAGGAAATATAAATATCTTAATAATGATATAAAATGTATTTTTACATGGCCACAGATATATAAGTTGTGAGTTATGAGTTTTATGGAGTTGAGTGACATTACAATGTAAACCTAAGTCTAGATTAAATTATTAAAAAAATTACACCTTAGGGACTTGATCCCTCTATTTGAAATTATGACCTAAGATTTATTTAACCTTGTACCTTGATTTGGTTCGAGTCTCAACATCTTGTACACAGATCTTGTTAAAAATATAAGTTTTTGATAATTACTTATTTCCAAATGAAATAAACTTCTATTTTCACTAAATATTATAAGTTCGATTTTCTTTGTGACATTTTTACACCCCTTATTATTTCTACTTGTATTATGTTATTCCTAATATTTGAAACATGTCTTTTGATAATAACCAAACATGTTCCTTAGGAATCAAAGGATAATTTCATTTTCATATCCTTCTACTATAAAATCATGGTCATTTTCATTGTTTTTTTTTCAAGTACTAGAGATGTGCCACCTTGCTCCTTCATGAGATGCTTCACATCCATTAAATAAAACTCACAACCATATATCATTTCACATTTCTAACTCTCCTCTCTCCAATGAAAAAAAGGGCATATTGTTTGAACCACCCCTCCTCCCACCAGTCGGTTGAAATCTTATATGTATATCCCTAGTTTAATTCTTAATAGCATCTTAACCCTTTAATACCATTTAATATATTTAATTACTTGTTACATATTTTTAAACCCCCAATATGAACCCACATTCTGTGATATTAATTTACAAATGAATCCCTCATGATAAATTCCAACTAATAAATGACACAAAAATATAGAGAGAAAATGTAAAAATAGTCTAGTAGCATTAAACTACTAGTGATTAGAGTTCATTTTCATATGTTCCCTCTCATCCGAGGGGGTCAAGTTGATTATTCGGGGATGTGGTATCATGATCCTATACTTCTACAAGCTCATAGTTTTAACTCAAAGGACTTGGGAATATATTGGACCATAATCCTTCCAAACCTTTACCCCTATTGTTTACTCCATCATTTGTCAATATATTTTCTACTTTATTTACAAATCTATAAACATGGGAATGAAGTAAGGAGTCAAATTATCCACTTACCAATTCTCCCATTTCTTCTATGATTATTTTCAACCACCAATTGTGGGGGGAGAGATTAAGGAGGAGCAACTTGATTGATTTTATTGAGGATGTTGGTGACTAAACTGGATTCTCCATCGCAGACCAACTTGGTTATGGGTGAGAAAAATATAATAATGGTCTCTCCTGATGGATTAGAGGTAACAAAAAAATGGAAAAACAATAGTTTGTTAACTTGGAGGGATAATTCAAAGTACTTTCACAATGAATTTGAATATAGTGTTAAAAAAATGAAATATAGGAAAGTGAATTGGCTTTTGAAATATGTAATTTTTTTTTATAGAATTTTTGTATGACTATGAGAAAATCAAGTTTTTATAACAATGGTACTATGTTAGTTTATTGTAAATATATAACGCATATGTTCCTATAAACGTCGGTGTCGAGTATCAAAATGATGAAATTTCCTTAAGTTTTGTTTAGAATTTTTCGAGAATGCATTGTTCTTGTGCACAACTATTTTTTTCAAAATTCATAATACTCAATCTTTCTTAAAAAAAATATGAAAGTCATTATATCCTTGAAGTTATAATATCATGCATTAGTGAAGGGTTTTACGATCTTAATATAATCAAACAATTTTTATTTTAGATCGTATATCTCAACATATAGTTTTTATTGAAATGGATAAGTTGATAAAAAGTTATAGCAGGAAAAAAAGACATATCTATTTTAAAATTCTGATATGTGTCAAGACAAAAATAAATAAAAATAGTAAAAAAATTATATTAAAAATATATATATTTGGAATTGGCATCATTGGATATATATATATGTGTGTGTGTGTGTGTAGTTTCATTGGAGATGTATTTTTGTAGGCTATTTAAAAATATGTGGAAAATAGAGATATTGAGAGGCATTCATAAAAATGTATTTTTTGATGTTTTTGCAACTCAAACCGCCACGTTTGTCATTCCAAACCTAAATCTAAATAAAATAAGTTAACAAACATGTATTTTAGAATTAATAATATTTCCAAATAAAATTTGAATTTAAGGAGCGTGTGCACACTAAAATGTCTGCACAATACTAGAATCTGCACACACTAATGTGAATAAAAATTCACAATTCATATAATTCCTACCCCTTTACCCAATTCCCATGGTATTGTAGAACATAAGCCTTATGTTCATTTCCATAATATCTCTCTTCCTGGCCATTAAGCCCAAAAATATATGTTTATGGAATAATATATCTCTTCATGGCTATTAAGCCCAAAAATATATGTTTATGGTCTAAGACACTTGTCTTCCTCCCACAATCATGGTAGGGGCCCTAAGACCCATTCTTGTTATGCTAATCATAATAAGAGTTCCCATATTCATAGTTGTAGGAATTTTCCATGGACATTGAGAACAAGAAAGATTTCATTAGGGCTTAAGGCCCTTGTTTTCCTACTCAAACCATGTTATAGGCCCTAAATCCAATATGTGTCATGGAAAAACTCAGTATGGCATCCATATAACACATTTAGGTGAAATATTTCTTTGAAAGGATGGGTTTGGTTGTTTGATTCATAATTCATGGTCTTTAATATTGAGAAGCTTCATTTTGGGCCTAAGTTTCTTATTTTTCTCCCTTACCCATGGTTTAGGACCTAAGACCCATTTTAATTATGCAAAAAATACTATTGGCACCAAATATCCCTCACAAAAGACAAACTTAACATGCATAGGTATTATGTGGTCGTTCAAGGATTACTACATGAATCTTGATCCTAAGAAGATTCAAATAGAGCCTCATCACCTTATGTTCCTCCCCTAACCACATTCAAGGATACAAGTGTATTATGTGGTGTGAAAAAACTCTTAATGGAAATTAATCCAAAATAGAAGGCCTTTCCACACAAATGCTGTGCTCAAAACCTACAAATGGATATTATAACCCATTACGATGCTAGATATCCATTACAAAGGATATATGTGTTGTTTTTAGACCTTGTCCATAGCCATTAAGCTCGAGAATATATGTTTGGGGCTTTAGGCCCTTGTTTTTCTCCCCTAGGAATGGTAGGGTTTCTAATATCCATTCTTGTTATGAAAAACATACTAATGGTGCCAATATTCCTAGTAGGAGGCTAATATTAAACCATTGGGAATTCAATTGTGGTGGTCTGATGCATCATCAAGGGTGCCATTCATCTCCAAGTTGGGACATCAATCAAATTAGAAGGTTTATAGTAGTAGGTATGGGTAGTGGTGTTGTTTACATAGTAAAGGGAGGAAACTTGGGACTTAGGTCATAAATGAAGCTTATAGGCATCAAGGACCAATAATTACACCTCAAACCATCACACATGACCTCCCAATGATGCCATTGGCCTATGCGTTAGGAAATTAGTGACATTATGAGGATTTCAACAATAAATATTAGTCTCATTTCCTTGGACATGGTTTGTGGAGGAATATGAGGTCTTAGGATATGAAATAAGATTCTAATTATATAGGGAAAATAACTAGTATTCAAACTATAGCCTGGGGCATTTGACAACATCCTTGTCTTCCAAGTAGTGGCATGAGCATTGTTACAATATTTGAGCACTATTGATGAGTATCAAGAACATTGACATGGTCATGGGAGGAAAAATAATGATTGCAACCTAAATTAAACTTTTGGGTATACATATCTATGAAAAACACCATGATCCATGACAAAAGACATATCAAGGTTTTCCTTGCTTCTAATTAGGGATATAGATTCCATTTGGTGATTTTTGAACTAGGTACATGAGCCTTTGGGGTGTTGACATGGTTGAAGGAGGAAAACTAGGATTTATTCCACAAAGGAATATTCTAAGCATCCAAGTTGAGGAAATAAACCTTGATCCACCACACGTGAATTCTTAAGAATATCATTTCCCTTTGAGTGGGGATATCAATGATATTATGAAGTTTTGAGAAATACATATGGGCCTTGAGATCATTGAGATAGTTGGGGGGAAAAACTAGGTATTATGCCATAAATGAATATTATAGGAACCAAGGCCCAACAACAACTCCTTGAAACAAAAAAAAATGACCTTTGAATGGGATATTGGCCTCCAAATTGGGTTATGTGCACCATTACTATTTTTTAGAACAAGGCATGGGTTGAGGGGTGTTCAACATGATGGCAGGAGGAAAAATAGTATTCAATCCTCAAAGGAAAATTTTCTACATATAGGGCTAAATAAAACACCTCAAACCTACACAAATGGCCTCCCAATTGTATCCTTTGCATTATAGTGGGCATATTATAACTATGAAGGTTTTTTGAGAACTAGTTGTCAGCCTAAAATCTTAGACCAAGGTTAGGTTGTGAAACTTGTACATTAGGCCTACAAATGATCTTATAGGGATAAATATCCATAAAGTAGGCTTAATACCACCACACATGACCTCTCTATGGGATATTGTTCCTTCAAGTGTCAATATGTAAACCATTACAAGGTTTTGAACACTAAGGATGAGTTTTAGGGTGGTAGAGATGATCAAGAGAGGATAATCGAGCCTTTGGACCCAATGTACGATTTTAGGAATATAATTCGAAGAAAAATTTCTCAAAATACCACTCTTAACATATTGAGAGTATTATATCACCATGGACCATTATGAGGTTTTCAAGTCTAGGTATGATTTTTCCTTCCTTGACCATGGTTGGGAGAGGAAACTTGGTGCTCAAGCCCTAAAGGTAGCTTCTAAGGCTTAAGGGACAAGAAAAAGGAATTGAGACACCATATAGGACCTTCTTATGTGATATTTTCCCTTTAAGATGGGATAGGCTCTCTATTATAAGGTTTCAAGAAGTAGATTCAGGTCATGGTGCCTTGAAATGGTTAAGGGAGGAAATCCAATCCTTAGGACCTAAAGAAATTTTTTAGGGATCTTGGGCCAATAATTTCACCTCAAACAACCATACATGATCTCTTGTGGTTATCCTTCACCTCCATGTGGAGATATGGGAACCATTAGGATTTTTGAAGCACTAGGTATGTGTGTCTATGTGTTAAACATGGTCAACTGAGAAAGATTCGTAATCTGGCTCACGAGGTAGTTTCTAATGCTCTAGGTTTAAGAATCACATATCAAACCACCAAACATGAAATATTGAGGGGATATTTAGACTTAAAGTGGGGATATGAGCATCATTAGGATATTTTGAGCATTTTTTATGGAAATTGGGTACTTCGATATGATAAAGGTATGAAACCCATACCTTAGGTTGTAAAGTAAGATTATATGCATCTATGACCAAGAAAAACACATTCAACCACCCCAAATGACCTTTCCAAGGTAGCCTTAGTATCCATATGGGAATTTTTATCATTATGAAGTTTTTAACATTAAGTACAAGTCTTGACACCCTTGAGATTGATATGGACAAAGGAAGAAAAATAGGCCTTAGGAACTTCTAGGAATTTACGACCAAGGATGACACCTCAAACCCCAACAAATAACCTCTTGGTGCCATCCTTTACTTATAAGTAGGGATATAGGTTCCAAACAAGGATTTTTTATGACTAGGTATGGGTCTTATGGAGTTGGACATGATTAGGGGAGGAAAATTGAACCTTCAGCCCTAAATCAAGCTTCTAGTGGTCCAAGGGAAATAACGATGGATAGAACAACCACACATAACCTCTTGAGGATATATTTTTCCTACAATTAGGGATGTTGGTGCCAATATGTGGTTTTGAGTAGAAGGTATGTGTTTGAGTGTCGTATAAATTATCTAAATGTCATGCCTTAATTCCAAAATCCATATTTGAGGTATCCAAGGCCATGAACAATGCCGAAAAGAACCACTAATGACCTCTTGAGGGTATCATTAGCTTTTTTGAAAGGATTTTATAGACTTGAGAAGGATTTGAGGATTAGGTGTGGGTATCAATGCATTAGGTGTGGGTATAGGTGTGGGATTAGATAATTAGGTGTGGGTAGATGCCCCCTAAAGTTTGAAGTCGGAGGAAAAGATGATGGCTAAAATACTTTACAAAAATATGCATGTGAGGGTGTTGGAATAGGATACATGGTCAAAGGATGCCAGAAAACATCAAACATTATATATGTATCATCCCCGAGGTAGGCATAACCATGCTCATAATACACTAACTCAAAAGCATTTTTGTCAACAAGTACACATTGAATCCATGAAATCACTAACTAAGGATATGGCCGCCAAAGATACAATGTGGATCCATATCTCCATGACTCAATCAAGTCGTAGCCCTGAAATAATGCACATTGGAGCTATGATATTATAAAACATATCCATGGAATAATACAAAGTGGACCTATGTGACAACATATATATCAGTAATATTTCCAACATGATTGCTATACTTGAATATTTTAAGTATTCAAATAATATCCATCGAAGCATGGGTGGGGCACGTAACAAAGGCAGGTGCCTAAGGGGTTCCCAAGGCTTCATCCTGATCCCAAAATGGTACAATGATATCCACGTGAATATATGTGTTTATGTCAAACATGGTATAAACCACTTTATTAGAGGTCATCAATGTATACCACTAACAAGTGTGAGGAAAATCACCATTGGTGATAGTGACTCCCAACGTACGTTAGTATATTCCAATGAATGTGAATAAATGAGATGAAATTGAACATTCATGGAATCATTCGATTAGAGGTCAGTGATGTAAACCTATTGTAGATAGTGAGGAGACTTGTCATTCATGCATGCGAGTTCCAATGTACTAATTGGTTTCTAAGTCTAATTACCAAATAATGTGTTGAAGTCGACAGGAACAGACTCATCAAAGGAGGGCCATGATATTTACCCCATCATCGACATGAAATTGAAACATGAAAGTGATATAATATGATAAGATAAAATGAGTACAAATTGACACAAGGATGAAAGTTGGTAATATTGCATAGTGGTTGATTTTGGGTGAAACATCCCTTAAACATGTTGAGGCATGACAAATAACTTGCAATAATTTACTCGATTGAGAGATAGACCAAAACATAGTGTGATGATAACTGGGGAACTCTTTGGGTGAGACAAAGGAGTATAATGAGTCATAGGATTG
The DNA here is from genome assembly GCA_032191745.1 of Picea mariana. Taxonomy (NCBI): domain Eukaryota; kingdom Viridiplantae; phylum Streptophyta; class Pinopsida; order Pinales; family Pinaceae; genus Picea; species Picea mariana. Next base: position 241,798 of record JASDQU010106663.1, on the reverse strand, counting down.
GTATGACTCAGAGACAAGCAGATTATCCAACTATAAGACAAGATGCAAATAGGTTCCATGTTTAAGGGTGACAAAAAACAAATTCCATAATGCTTTCCAAACAATTGACCCACTTCCCTAAAAAAATTTCCCTACCATTAATGAAGAGTACCTATTTTTTTTCTTAATAGCTTGAGGAGGATAACAAATTCTTGGTATAGCTAATCCTCGATGAGTTCGACATCATATGTTTAATGAATTTGAGGCAGGAGGGGTTCGATCCCTTATGTCTCCTTCAATTTATAATTTTACGATCCTAGAGAAGAAAAAATCGATGGTATTTTCATGTTTAGAGAGTCTGAATAGAACTTAAAGAAGACTCTAGGATTGTTCTTTTTCGTAAATTTAGCCCCTGAACCCAAAACAGTATAAAACAATATAAGAGAGAAATCTTCTAGCCAAGGTTGACCAGAGTATTGTTTTTTTGTAATTGGTCCATCTAGTCTAAAAAAGGGTTAAACCCACACCAAATATATTCCCTTTGAATTCATTTTAACAAGTGTGAAAGGAAACAAGATTGCTCGACAATATTTTCATGTTTAGAGAGTATGAAAAGAGCTTAAAGGAGACTCCAAAGAGTTCCTTTTTTGTATAGTTTTTACGATGCTGAAAAAGAGATAAAAGTATACTCAGTAGCTTATTCTCATGTATTTACGATCATGAGAAAAAACAAAGATTAATCTCATCCAGACAGAACGAGTGGCAAGCAACTAATTTCCAATGGGAGCAACGACTCCTAAGAAATTACTGGGATAGGGAGTAGGAATTAGGCATGGAAAGTGAGGACCACTCACAATAGAGTGTATCTCTAGAGGGTAACTATAAAATGGGAGCAGGGTGATGCGAAAGACTAGTGTCAAGCATAATAACAATGGCCATAAGAAAGTGAGACAGAAAATAGTAGTGAAGAAGTAGAAAGCGCAACCATTAAGAAGATAGTAAGATGTTTTCTTCATTTTTTAACAAGCTTGAAATAGATAATGAAACTATGCTCAAGGTTGGTTTTATTTTTTAATGAGCTTGAAACCAAAAATGAGCATATGGCTACCAACCATTCGAATTCCTTGAATGTTCCTTATATGAAATTGGTATCCCTCTTTCCAGAGGTTAATTATGTAGTATCATGTCCCATGCCTTCAACTGCTAATGAGAAGGAGCCTCTCATTGTATGCTTGACTTATTTAGAATTAGATATGGTAGTTAACATGTTGAATCCTTCAATGGGGCTTTGAATCCTTATCTTTCCCATATTTCCCCTATTGATTTTCTTGACATACATTCTTTCCATAGAATTGTTCTTCTATTTGATGAAGACCTCTTGAAAGCCATGGTCAAGACACATGAGCATATTTCATTTTTTTTGTCAAGCTCATTAAAAAAGGAAACAATTAATAATGAGCATAGTTTTCTTTATGTGTCAAGATTGTTAAACAATGAAACATGTAATCATGAGCATAGTTCGCTTTCTATGTAAAGATCGTTAAAAAATGAAACATATAACTATGAGCGTAGTTATCTTTCTATGTCAAGCTCATTAAAATATGAAATAGATAACTATGAGCATAATTCACTTTCTATGTCAAGCTTGTTAAAAAATGAAATAGATAACCATGAGCATAGTTCTCTTTCTGTGTCAAGATCATTAAAAGATGAAACAAACTTCCCTCTAATTGATGTCCCAGTAAATATAGTACTTTAACCTTCATTTCCTTTGCATGTGTCAATTGATCATCTTTTTTCCTCCCTCTCTGGTGAACATAATCGTATTAGTATCCAGGAGTCTAATCAGGTGCAAAAAAAGAGTTGGTAGATGAAACAAAGCTTGGGGGAATGTCTCTATCCTTTGGACATCATACTAGAGCTAATCCATTAACTTCTCTTGATCATGATTGGGGAAAAGTACCAACCTCTGGACATCACATTGGGAATAAACCTATCAATTGGTATCATTTTGAGCATAGTTCATTTACGGTTTCAATCTCATTAAAAAATGAAATCAACCCTGAGAACAATATCATTCTTTGTTTCAATATTATTTCAAAAATGAATCACACGCCATGAGCATAGTTTCATTTGTTGTTTCAATATTGTTAAAAAATGAAGCAGACACCTCGAGCATAATTTCATTCTCTGTTTCAAGCTTGTTAAAAAATGAAGCTGACACTTCAAGCATAGATCATTCTTTATTTCAAGCTTGTTCAAAAAGGAACTCTTTGGAGTCTCCTTTAATCTCTTTTTAGACTCCCTAAACATTAAAAGTTTTTCGACCAAGCCTTTTTCCTTTCACACTCAACAAATAGGATTTGAAAGGGTGTCTATTCAGTGTAAGCTTAACCCTTTTTTGGATTGGATGGACTAATTACAAAAAATGAATACTTTAGTCAACCTTGGCTAGAAGAGTTCTCCCTTTTATTGTTTTATACTTTTTCAGGCTTGGGGAACTAAATTGACAAAAAATAATACCCTTGGATTCGTCTTTAAGATCTTTTCAAATTCTGTAAATGTGAAAAGACCGTTAATTTTACCTTATTTCGACTCGTAAAATTATACATTAAAGGACCCATATGGGATCAAACCCCTCCTTATTTAGGTTCATTAAAAAAGTGATGAGGGACTCATCGAGGATGAGCTATACTAAGCATATGCTATCCTCCTCAAGATCATTAAAAAAGAAAGAGCTACTCGTCATTCATTGTGGGGAAAAATTGAGGGAAGTGGGTCGACTTTTTGGAAAGCATTATGGAAACTGTTTTTTGTCACCCTTGAACATGGCACATATTTGCGTCTTGTATTAGAATTGGGTAATCTACTTATCTCTATTTCATCCCAATCCTATGAGTCATTATACTCCTCCTCTCACCCAAATACTTCCCCAGTTATCGTCGGACTATGTTTTGGCCTATCTCTCATCGAGTTAGTGTTGCCAAGTCATTTGTGACAACCTCAAATCTTAAAAAATTTTATTTTAATGTCATTTCTTTGAAAACAAATTTGTATTTATGGAAATTCGTATTGGAAATTATTAAGGCATGTAATTACTATTTTTGTGATTGTTGAGCAAGAGTTTTGACTTGCCAACTATCCTCTTTTGATGGACAAATGTATGAGACATATATTTTAATAAATTAAATGTTGGAAATAGGTGGAACAACTAGGCTAAAAGTAGTTGACTATGACTCCATGAGTGGGGAACATGTTTGAGTTAACTCAGAGCTAATTTTTACAAGTGTCATAAGTTGAGTTATGCCACTTGCATACCCTAAAAATAAGGGATTTGTAAACATGTGAATCTCCCAAGGAGGGAAATAAATGGAAAAGTCCTTGGCATTGAGAAATGAAATATATACAACATATGTGTGAGGTAGGTTGCTACTTATCATGTTGTGATGTAGTAGCCATAAAAATACAAAATTTAATTTGATTTAACATATAATTCTTTCTCATATAAAAATAATTCAATCACCAACATGTGAGCATATGATATTCGACAAAAATTAAAATTTTATCTACAGCATAAGAATTACTTAACAGAATAAATAAATTACCTCTCCCTGATGCTAATTGCCTCGTCGATCTGGTTGTTCGTTGCTGAAACTGTGTCAAACATTGCCCAAAACCATGTTTCCACCCTGCCAACTAGGACATCTTCCTAGCTCCAGGATACCATATGGATATCCTAGCCCTCGTGCCCAAAACCTCTAGCAAACCGGTGCCCCATGTACTGATCCTTTCCCCGACTCCCCAACTCAAACTCTCTCCAGCAAATCCCCCCAAATCCAAGAGAGCCCTCCCCCAAAAATCCAAGTCGAATGATAATCCCCTCTTTCCATAAGCCTCCTCTGCTCATATCCCTCCTTCACCACCCTTTCTCCTCGTTGATTTCCTTACCTACACATTTATTATCTTATCCGATTATTAATGCTTTATCCTATTATTAATGCTCCTTATCCGTATTTACTAATGCTTCTTATCCCCTAGTATACATAGATCATTTAATTAAACAATATAATTTATTAACCCTCTTAAATTTATTACCTTGTTCATTCAATGCGATAGGTAATTAATTAATTAATTAATTAATCAAAATTATAACCATTAATTAATTAATTAATGTTTAATTAATATCATTATACCAATCTTTGTTTAGTTAATAACATGTTAGGAAAAATTAATTACCTAATAATTTTTTACTTAATAATCCCTTAGCATATATTCAACTAGGGTTGTTACATACACCCACCCTTCAGGAAACTTCGTCCCGAAGTTAAGGTATCTTATGGTACAAAGGAAAAGAAACATGGTTCACACATTCATAACAATTAACCAACATTATCAGTAAGTAAGTCAAGAAAACTCATACATACTAGTGTATATGTACAAGAAATGCATGTGTAGCTAGTACATACAAGTCTCATGCATGTACTAATAATCAAAACTATCATTCTTTAGTAATTTATGTATGCATCCAATCCAGTCAGCAAGACTAGTCTTTTATAAAATACAACAAACCAATCAATTGTTTGAGAAATCCTATAATTACTATTATCTGGTTCAACAATTTTATTTAAACAACTGTGGTTTAGTTACGTAATAATGAATATTCATATATACACATTTCTTTTTTTTTATTTGAAAGGAAAACATTAAATTCCACCACCAGACAGATCTCCATACCTTCTCAACTTCCTCCCTAACCTACTTCCATCTCCATTCCTATCCTTCCTCTGCTAGACTATCTTGGAGCGTCAACTATATTGACCTAACTCCAAATAGAACCCGTAAGCGGAAGTGTCGCTATCTCGACCAAGATTCCCTAGCAGGCATCCGACAGTCATCATCACGTGTCTTGGGGAGCGTGAACTAACACCGTCCTCCCATGACTTTAGGTTTCGGAGGATACACGGTGGGAAATGCCTCCACCCCTCCTAATCATAACTAGGGTCCACACCCTACAATGGAATATATAGTGGCACTATGTTGTTGGGGGTTTTGTCATCGTTTATTCGGTTTTGGGCAGTGTCATCACCTGAAATCCTGCACTGGTCCACATATCATAGCAATGCATCCAAACCAATATAATTTTACATACAATATTCATACCATAATGTTTCTTGGCTAGTGGTCATAATATCCACTTTCATCATCTTTATCCTTTGGCTATTGTAATTGCATACTATCATCATTTCAATTTGGTATCCTTGTACCAACAATTTAACATCGAATTTTTCCAATTAGAAAAAGATCTCATAATATTCCATTATTCAATTTTGACACCTATTCATAAGATTATCATTTACCAAAATAGATTGCATCATATCCAACATCATTCTAATAGTATTTAAACATTCATTAAATTCACATTCTCAGAATATGTCACATCATATACATCATCATCAATAACATTTAAACATTCATAAAATTTACATTCACATAATAGATCGCATTACATACATCATCATCAATAACATTTAATCATACACAAAAGTTCATACATTTAAAGTTTTGGTGTATCACTTAATAGTTTCATTGTGACTAGAAAATAAAGTATATAGGCCTCAGGTAATCCTGGTTGTCTAAGTCAAAAGGTGATGTTACATACACCCAACCTTCGAGAAACATGTTCTCGAGGTGGTCAAAAAAGTGAGGGATAGTCTCGCCGTAGTGTCTCGACGTCTTCCCAAGTAGCAGATCCTGGACTATACTTGTCCCACTGGACCTTAACTTCGTCTACTAGACGGTTCCTGAGCTGTCAGACTCTACGGTCCAATATGCGTAATGGTTCTACCGTGAGGGTTCCCACGTCTGATTCCTGCAATTCCTTCCAATTTAGTTTATGTGATTCATCAGCAACATAATGATGTAAAATAGATACATGAAATACATTATGAGTTTTATGCAAGTGGGGTGGCAGTACGAGACGATAGGCAATGGGTCCAATTTTCTCTTGGATTCTGAACGGTCCTATAAATCGAGGTGACAACTTTGTTCCCTTCCTGAACCGTATGGTAGTCTTATTAGGCTTGATGCGAATGAAAACCTAGTCTCCCACTTCATAACTTCGGTCGGTCCTGTGTGCATCCGCATAACTTTTCTGCCTATCTTGTGCTTCCTTTAGTCTCTACCTAATCTGAATCACCTGTTGTTCCATCCCCTGAATCAATTCTGGCCCAATTGTTACTCGGTCTTCTAGTCTATCCCAACTCAATGGCGTTCTGCATGGCCTCCCATACAAAGCTTCGTAGGGTGGCAATCTAATGGAGCTATGAAAACTGTTATTGTAGGCAAACTCTACCAAAGGTAAGTACTTCTCCCACTGGATTTGATTATCCATGACATACATCCTAAGCATGTCTTCCATGACTTGATTTACTCTCTCAGCTTTCCCATCTGTTTCAGGATGGTAAGTTGTGCTTAAGTTCAACTGAGTCCCCAACGTTGACTGTAAACTTGTCCAAAACCTAGAAGTGAATCTAGAGTCCCTATCTAAAATGATCTTCTTAGGTATCCCATGCAAAAGGATAACCTCTCTTACAAACACACGTGCCACATCAGTGACATCGTAAGTGTCTCTAACCGAAATAAAATGAGCACTCTTGGTTAACTTATCCACTATCACAAGAATGGCATTGTGTCTATGGGATGTGAGCGGCAACCCCACAACAAAATCCATAGAAATGACTTCCCATTTGGACATAGGAACATCATATGATTGTAGGAGGCCTACCGGGTGATGGTGGTCGGCTTTCACTTGTTGACACTCTAGGCATTTGGCGATGAAATGGACTACATCGCGCTTCATGCCTACCCAGAAGAAGAGTTTCCTTATATCTGCGTACATCTTCTTCACACCCAGATGCACATAATAAAGTGCTGTATGGGATTCCTTCAGTATGATGCTTCGAATATCCTCATTCTCAGGGATGTACATCCTTCCTCGATATCTTAACAGTCCGCCTGTTTCCATACTATATCCTTCATACTTTGGACCTAACTGCCTCCCGCTCTGGAGGTTTGAAGTAACCTTTAAATACCAACTGTCTCATTGGAGTTGTGTCAACACATGTTCCCATAGATTGACCTTTAAGGTTACCAAGGAGAAGATACGTGGTCTTCTACTTAAGGCATCTGTGACCACATTTTCCTTTCCCTTGATGTACGAAATACCAAAATCGTACTCACTCATAAACTCACTCCATCGCCTTTGCCTGGAATTCAAATCTCTTTGAGTGAAGAGATGTTTTAAACTTTAATGGTCCGTTTTAAGTTCAAATTTTCACCCCACAAGATAGTGCCTCGAAATTTTCAGAGCTAGCATTACATCTGCCAACTCTAAATCATGAGTCGCGTATAGCTCTTCATGTTTCTTCAACTTCCTTGATGCATAAGCTATCACTCCTCCATCCTGCATTAGCACGGCCCCCAACCCTTGCTTCGAGGCATCCGTGCAGACTTTGAAGTCCTTTTCCATATCTGGCACTCGTAGAATTGGCGCACTGGTTAGTAACCTCTTAAGCTCAATGAATGCACTATCACATTCTTCTGTCCATTCATACCTGACCCCCTTGCATTGCAAAGTGGTGATGGGTTTCACTATTTTTGAGAATCCTTCCACAAATCTCCGGTAATAACCTACTAGCCCCATGAAGCTTCTCACCTCATGGGCATTTTTCGGCACTGGCCACTCCATAATGGCCTTTACCTATTCTGGGTCCACAGAGATTCCTTCGATAGAAATGATATGACCTAAATAGTGGATATCTTTCTAGAAGAAGGAACACTTTGACAACTTCCCATATAATTTTTTCTCCCTTAGGCAGGACAACACTACTTGTAGGTGTTCCTCATGTTCTCTTTCATTCTTGGAATAGATGAGGATGTCATCTAGAAAGACTTGTACAAAACAATCTAAGTACTTCCGGAATACGTTGTTCATGAGGCTCATGAATACTGTTGGTGCATTGGTCAATCCGAAAGGTATGACGACGAACTCGTAATGTCCAAACCGAGTTCAGAAGGCAGTTTTTGGGATATCAACTTCCTTAATCCTTAACTGATGATACTCTGATCGCAAATCAATCTTTGAGAATACCGCCGCTCCTTTCATCTGATCGAAAAGGTCATCTATTCGTGCCATCGGGTACCTATTTTTCACTGTAGCACGGTTCAAGTCCCTGTAGTCTATACACAGTCATAAGGATCCATCCTTCTTCTTTACAAAAATTACTGGTGCGCCCCAAGGTGAGACACTGGGCCTTATTAGTCCTAAGTCCAGTAACTCTTTCAACTGCATTTGCAATTCACAAAGTTTCGGCGCTGTCATCCAATACGAAGTCTTGGAGATTGGTTCTGCACCAGGTTTTAGCTCAATAGTAAAATCAAGCTCCCTCTCAGGAGGTAACCCTGGTAACTCGTTTGGAAAAACATCTTTAAATTCTGACAATACCAGGTACTGATCCAATGAGGGTCCCTTCCTTTCATTCACTGCTTCCACTACATACAATCGACACCCTTGCCTCAAGCATTGCTTAACCTTCATAGTTGATATAAAGCGTAATGACACTTTTCTCTGTACAGCCTAGATCTCTACTGGTTTTTCTTCATCGTTGACACAAAGCAACCTCTTTGCGAAACAATCTACCAAAGCTCGGTGAGATGCTAACCAATCCATTCCAATGATTAGGTCATATGCCTCGAGACTGGTGACGTATACCTTCAACCTGGTAGTACACACTCCCAGGTCTACTATACAATTATTGACACTAGGCCCTACTGCTTGTTTTTCCCTCAAAGCCATCTCGACTTGTTTAAAGTCATCATGCTCATAGGCTACCAACCCACTCTTTTCTAATGCAGATGGTGAAATGAAACTATCTGTCGCACTAGAATCAAACAAAATCTTAACATTCATATGATTCAGCGTACCTAATGACTCCTATTAGAAAAACAGGACTGCGGAGCAATAAAATAAAACAAATGCAGAAACAAAACATAGAAGACACACAATACAAGAGAGACACAGATTTATGTGGTTCACCCAATGTGGGCTACGTCCACCAGAGAAATTGCCAGGTCCTTCCTTTATTATTATCCAGCAAAATGAAGGGATACAACCTACAGCAAAGCCCGTTGTAACTTCCTCTTCTTTCTCTCACAGTCTCCTCTCTCAGAATACAATATTCACCATCAACCATAGTCGCGATACATTTCCCTCATAAAAGAGGGTTGCCTTCTAGGGAAAAAATCCCTAACATAATCTCTACCGTTAGATCTACGACCTT
>JASDQU010106663.1:189874-218657 GCA_032191745.1 Picea mariana | reverse complement strand
TCATCGAACGCTTCCCTCCAGGATTTACCTACCCTATTGATTTACAATCAATGGTTGTCTAGTCTGCTATCCAGAACTAGATCTCAATAAATGCCTATCTTATCTACAGCCTGCGCAAAGGCATGGCATTCATGGCTCACCAGCCTAAGACATTAATTTACATTGAATTCAAATTAAAAATGAGGTTGCGCCTCCCTTTCATCCCTGAATGGGTGCGCGCTGACGTGGCTGACTGGCTGGCATGGAAAGATGCTCCTGCATCACTAAGAGTCTTGGAGCCGTTGCATTCCGAACTCCTAAATACCAAAACCCCGGGAGGATCCATACCATTGAATCAGGAGAGGCTTACAACCATCGATCTCCCTTTGGAGGAAAAATTTGCCATTCGCTATCCCTGTCGGGGTTCGATGTTTTGCTGATTCGTTATGTCAAGGTTTGCAAAGTCGAAAGACTCGACATCCTGGAAGCACTGAGTTGTGAAGTGTGAGGAGACACTGTATTTGTTCGACCTGTGGTCGTGACTCGCGATCCTATGGGAACAGACGAGGGAAGAGCTAGCTTATGCTAGACCTCTATAGACTTTTTGAGGGTCTGATCATTGAGAAATCGACAAAAATTTTGATTTCACGTAGTGGGTTTGTGACATGGCACTTCCAGGCGTTGTTCTACGGTGATGATAACCTGTTCAAGATTGGCTCCCTATCTTTCAACTTCAGTGAATAGTTGGCATGCCTTTTCTTGGATTGGTTGAAGTCGTTGGGAGACTTCCATCACTGTACTTTGCAGCGTGTGTACCTATTGTCGGGTGATGCGTTATTGTGGAAATCTCTTCATTCTTTCGACTGGGGTCAAGGCCCTCAGCTGCACCTGTAGCGTATCTGCGTGTTGCTTTGCTTCTTGGAGTTGTGCCTCCAATGCCTGCAACTCTATATTTTCTGTGAGGTTCTCATAAGTCTGGGTGCTTCTAGCACTCAGTTGCTCGTATTCCAAGGCAAGGGTTTTTAATCGGCCAACTGCACTGCAGGTATTTGCCTCCCTGAGATCTCTTATTTCTTGAAGAGTCTCAGGCATGATGCGAAGTTCCAGATCTGCGATGTGCTACTGAATTTGCTAGATTACTTCTTCAAGTTGTGCCATCTGCTATGGGACACGTTCTTCAATCTTCACTTCTATGACCATCATAGAGTGAAGGGCTTTGTGAACCCTTTCCTATACCTCAAGTTTCTCTGCTAGCAACTAGTCCTTGCTCTGCTATAACTATGATTTTTCCTCATTCCACTTTGCTTGCAGAGCAAGATTTTCCCACTTTTACTTACTCTGTTGTTCTACAAGTGTGCTCTATACTTGTGTCAAAGCCTGGGTGATTTTCATTGTGTCTTCTTGAGTTGGTCGAAGGCGAGCTTCGACTTTATCGATGATCTAGTGTAATTGAGTGGGCTCATCGCCCATTCCTGTTGTTTCGATTGTCAAGGGCGCAGTAGAAACTGCTCGGCTAGACTAGAGTGCCTGTTTCACTTCTTGAATTTCACCCTTGATTCGACTGAATACCTCCTCTTGCTTCGCTTCCTTCTTTTCTGCGATCTCTAGTGAAGCATTATTCAGCGTAGTGACTAAGAAGTCGAAGTCGTTCAGTGTGAGGGTAGCCTTAAACGTAGTCCAGGTGGCCTTAGTTTTCTTTCGGGATGAGGGATTTGGTGGGGTAATCTACCTTTTCTTAGAAGGATCCTCCTCCTCTCTAGGCGGAGTGACCTCTCCTTTATTTTGGTCAACTTCTATTCCACCTAGTTCTTCACCTTCACCTCCCTGTGCAGGTGAGATCGAAGTAGTTTTCATGGATGTGCTATGTACATATTGAACTTCATCATATTTATTAGTCTTACTTGGTCCAGTTGTATTCGGCATAGCTTCAGGGCTATCCACATTGGACATTTCTGTGGGGTCCACTGCAACAAGGAGGTTCATCGACCATTCCTTGGTAATCTGCTCCAAGTCTTCTTCTGTCAACTTGTAGTACGATTGGAGCTGTTGTTTGTGCTCATCAGCACACGCTGTGATATTGGTGAATTGGCGGTCCACGTTGAATTTTATAAAAATTCTAAACCTGTGAAGTGTGTTTGGGGTGAGGCGTGGTGTAGACTAGTTTTCATTCTTCAATTGGTTGTAATAGGCATGGAAGACGGCATTAGACTGCCACTACTTGTTGATGTCGTTGGAGTACCACAACATATAGAACTTCGCGGCTAGTGGTTCGAAGGGTTCAATATTCAGAAAAGTGGCACTTTCTTGTAGCTCCCAAGTGATGAAAGTGATTAGTATGAGAAACCAACTAAAGTGGAACTCATACCCTTGGTGTTTCGCTTCTCTGCAATCAATATCTAGTTGGTTTACAAGGTACTGCGCCCAGTTCATCTATAGTCCCTCGGTGCACTTCCCTGCAAGGTCAACTATGAATCCAGTCACTTGTGTTGGTCTATTCTTGCGAACTAGCTTGTCCGCGGTCAACTGACAGGTAAGGCACACTGCACCACTCTATATAGAGGCTACCTTGTAGCTTTGCGTGCCTTTCTCAACATCGCCATAAGTTTCTTTTATCTTCTGCGCTAGTGCTCAATATAAGGTCTTTCCAGGGTAAAACTCTTGTGGGTAAGGCCCCTACATACTAAGTCTTGTGATCCGATTGATCAAGGTCGGATCCATAGTGATGCGGAGGTCCAACCATAAGTATCCTTCGTGGTAGCAGGAAAACAACAACTTGATGCATGTGTTGACTTCCTGGTGTCTGTCAAAGTGCGAGATCTTCATTACATTAAGCAGTGTGGACTGCGTGAGGTTCTGGGTCCATGACTGCGGGACAATCTTAAAATTCTTTCCTTCGGTCCTAGTTAAGTACTTATGCGTGGCTAACATGTTGTAAACTTTACCATCTCCAATGTTAAAATCACTAAATTTCAGTGATGTGAGCTTATCCTGGTCAGCACGAACTGCGTGCACCCCTTTTGGAAGGTACATGGTGATCAAAGTGTACTCGAAGTCTCTAGGTACACTGTCACAGTTGATGGCACTGCTTAGAGGTGGTAAGTAAGTAGGTAGAATGTGTGGGATAAGCTTGACATTTATGATGTCATCCCTGTGCTTGGTCTGTTTGTCATCAATTGGCTGAGATGGACCAGCACGAGCAGTGGAAGGGAAGGCCTGGAGTCCTCTCGTTGATGATGCTTGGACTCCTATAGATAACCCTCACTCTGACATGACTCTATCAATCATTAAGACAATCAAAATTTCTTCAACTACTTTCTCAACAACCCTGAGCTCGTCCAACATACAAGCTCAGGTCAACTAGCTCGTGTGTGAAAATGAATTCAGGGACTATAGTGAATGGTGTGGGAACAAGGAAATGATCACAGGGTGAAGTAATATCAGATTTCAGGCTCAAATTCTCACTTAGCAAAAAGTATTCTCGGTGCATGGCGCGACGGACTAAGTAGGGAAACTTAGCAACTGTCTACTTGCAATGGGTATGAGGCTATATTAACTTATGTTATATCCATTATGGCACAGTCTAACGGTCTAGTGGCGAGCCATAAATTCTTTCCAACCCATTTGAAGCGGAAGTCGATGGTTATATTGGCTTCTAATGGCTATATTACTTCACCTCAGCAAAGTAGCATATGTCGTTGTTATGATATCCCGATGAAGCTCTAATTCTGCAAAGTGTCTTGYTGTGAGGTACCCTCTAGGATCTTCTATAATTTTTCAATCTTAGCCTTCTTCTTACTTATATTTCTAGCCTTCTTTCCAGTGAGCTTTGTCTAGGTGATTCTCTTCCCATTTTGATTCTTATTTTCCTTGGACATAGTCACTTCATGCCGGTGAGATTCTCTCCTAGGGTGTAGGTAGATCACTTCCTTTTTTGTCTAGCGTACAAATTTCATCCTTTTGTGTAGCTTTAGCCTCAATGTCTAGGCTTCTAGTGTCAGATAGCTTCGAGTGTTTCTCCTATTCTGTTATCATCTATGTGATCCTTTTAGTCATGAAATCTTTTAACTCTTGTCTCTGTTGTTGTAGAACCTCTTCATCTTCCTTCTTTCTAGCTTGATCTCTTTCAATCCAAGGTTTTTTGAGTAGCATAGTAAATGGGGCATGTCCTCAATGAATTTGATAATCTCAAAATCTTCTTCTGCCGAAGTTCCATTGACTGTCATAGGTATCTGAGCAAGTTTTCCACATAACATCATCAGTTTTCCTCTGAATAGTCGTATTCCTCCCAGTGAAGGGATCATGGCAGGCTTCCCTATAGCTTTCCAAGTTATTTCTGGCATAATGTTCACTTGTGTTTATTCATCAAGAATACAATCAATGTAGAAGTCCCCTATTCTTGCTTCAACTTGCTCCTTTTCTTTGAAGATATCTGGTAATCAAACATCTTTATGTTCCTTCAGGGTTTCTTTCATCTGTATTAATACATTCTCCAATTCTTGTTGGGTTTCTTCCTTTTCTGGATCTTCCTTATGGTCTTATTGATTCATATTTATCCTTTCAAGCTTAATGATCATTCTACGGAAATCCAATACCTCATGGTCCATAGCTTTGCAACAGAGACAACTAGGTCTTCTACCAGGGCATTCCTTAGCTAGATGGCCTAGTTTTGTGCAACTGTAACATAGGATTAATCCTCACTTTCTTTTAAATGTTCCCCAGCCTATTCTTTACTACGCATTAGAATCATGATAGCTAACCTGCAAAAGATTCTTTCTAGGATCCTTCATCCATTTGTTAGTCCAGACATTCTTTCTATGCATAGGTATAACATATCTATCATTATACTTATCAGATCTATTCATATCAAACTTTCTTTCATCTATTAATGCCCTAGTTTTTAAGCTAGGACATAATCTATCAAACATACCTAGATTCATGCTTTAGAAACATAAAACATTTCACTTATCTTACTTCTACAGAGCACAAAGCTTTCAGATCTAAGAACTTTTAACTATTCTTACCTTTATTAGAGCACAAAGCTTATAGATCTTACCTCTTTTCTACAGATATGGCCTCTTTCTTTCAGAAAATTCCACTTTTACTTTTCTTAGAGCACAGAGCATTCAGATATCGCTTCTTTTCTTCAGATATGATCTTCCTTTCTTGAGATCCGACCTTATTCCTGGCACAAAGCTTCATAGGTCGAGAAAAACATGGCACACTAGGGTAACATATCTACACACAAAGCTTTCTTTTGCACAAAGTTTCTTCTTCCTCAGTTCCTAGCAATCAGAGTTTCAGGTCTCGACAACAGAACCATTTGTTGGCACAGGGGAAGACCCAGGGTTCAACACTCAAGAGAGAACCAACAAGTCCCTAACTACCGGCCCTTTCGGCAACACCTGCAAAGCAGATGAAGTTTCACCCGAGGTAGAGGCAAGGGTGGTTATAATACTCAGGTGTATGCAACCTCAGTTGGGACACAGATCTATGACTATATCATTTACAGAGCACTTAACGTCGATCATTTAACAATATTCAACCCTTATTATACTTCGCAGACAGCACAAAGCTTCACGGTGTACACTTAGATCTACAGTATTTCAACACTTAACCATAGTAACCCAGATCAGATCCAAAAGATCATCACTAAGAATCCCCATACACATCAGATCTAACAATCATATATATCTAAGAAGCATATAGAATAAGTGGATATAACAAAGCACATAGCATAAGCAAAGATAAACACATTGAATCAAAGCACAAAGCATAACACACAGGTTTACGTGGTTCACCCCCACCCTGGGGCTACGTCCACAAGATCTTCTTCTTTATTATCGTCTTCAATCTGTTACAAGCACAAAGGCTCCAAAACATTTCTTCTCATAGGACATAATATCTTCGCAGCTCGCTAGATCCTTGTTCCTTACGTTACAACACTTAGCTTTCTGTAGCAACCTCACAGTAACTTGCACTTATCCTTTCAATCCTTACACAGTTCTCACAAAGAACTTATTCAACATCACATAGATGCACTACCAATTGCACTAAGCAATCACATCTACTACTTCTTACATTGCCTATCCTTCTATTTATACATTACAAAAGTGGGCCTAAGCGTGGGTAAAACCGCGGGGAAACATCCCTTTCCTATTACATATTCCCAAAAAGGACCCAAAAGGGGGCCTAGCTTCCACAATTTCTGCTTCGCTTTGTGCTTTGTCTTCGACAGGCTGTCGAAGTCCCAAAAAYAGTCAATTATGACCAAGTGTTACTCAAAACTTGGTCAAGGGCCAACAACCTTTCATAGCATCAATGGATAGCTAACACTAAATGCGAATAAAACAGAGGCATTCTTTAAACAAGAAGAAAATAATAAAATAATGGTGATTGGCCATAATCATTTACAAACTAAACTACCATTTCTTGGGAGAAATCTAAACTAATTTCTTCTGCTAATGGAGGATTTTTCCTTACCTGTAATTTTTTTCCAAACGTAGAGATGTAACAAGCTCAACTCCAACATTTATTGTGATAGAGAAGCAAGATAAAATTTCTCTATTGTCCACAGGAAAGATTCATGGAAAACAAATTTACAAAATGAAATGGGAAATGTTAAAGAACTATCTTGTTTGAGTTATGACAGGCCTCGATCACTTCAACGGCCGTATGCAGTTCTCATTAATTTTGATCCATGTGATGCTCTCAAGATAGAGCAAATGTATTGGTTAGTGGACTGAGGGATAGTCCCATACGTATTGTCGTTTATCAATGTTTAGACCCTTTATTTTTGTAACTTGAAGAAAAACAACTTTTCTCTTTGTTTATCCAAATGCTCATTCTATTACACTATTGAGTAAACGAAAATATAGGGGTAAGTGGCATAAAAATCTTAACTTAACCTTTTTAAATATATATTTGGACACTTTTCAACCCATGCCTATTTTCAACCTCACATTTTTTTTTTATGGAATTTTGGGCTTGTTACATCATTTGTCATCCCTCACAATGTTCAAGGGAATTTTCAACCCAAATACACCACTCTACGATATTACCAAATTTCATCCTTGTGTCTGTTTGTGCTCATTTAATCTATCATATTACATCACTCTCCTGTTTCAGTTTCATGTTGATGATGGGGGACACATCATGGTCCTCCTTCGACGAGTCTGTTCATGTTGAATTAAACACATTATATAGGAATTAGAATTAGAAACTAGTTAGTACCTTGGAATGTGCATGCCTCAATGGCAAGTCTCCTCACCTTCGACAGTAGGTTTACATCATTGGATTCTAATAAAATGATTCCATGAATGTTTGACTTCAAATCATTTATTCACATTCATTGGAATGTACTAGGGTACCTTGGGAGTCATTTCCATCATTGGTGATTTTACTCTCACTTGTTAACGATATACATCAATGAACGGTAATCAAATGGTTTCTACCATGTTCAAAATCGACACATCTATCCACATGGATATAATCGAACCATTTTAGGATCAGGACGAAGACCCTGGGAACTCCTCAAGTACCCAAGTTGCAATGGAGATTATTTGAATATTTAGAAGATTCCAGTATGGTCATGAAGCTTGTGATATTATTCATATATATGTTGTCACATAGATCCACTTTCTATTGGTCTTTGGCTATGTGTTTTCATATCATATCTCCACTATGTATTCTTTCATGTCTATGACCTGATTGAGTCATGGAGCTATGGATACACATAGTATCATTGGTTGTCATATCCCTAGTTGGTTCTTTCATTGATGCGCAGTGTCTTGGTCAGAGGCCATTATTTGAGTCAGTGTATTCCGAGCATGGGCATTCCTACATTGGGGATGATACTATATATTTTTTGATGTTTATTTGCATCTTTCTCCCAACTCTCTTATTACATCACCCTCACATACATATTTTTGTAAAGTGTTTCAACAATCAACTTTTCCTGTGACTTCACACTTTAGGGGGCATCTATTACACACCTAAGTGTCGCACTACCAAATGTCACACTTAAGTGTCGTAAGTGTCACAAGTGTCGTACTACCAAATGTCACACTTAAGTGTCATAAGTGTCACAAGTGTCGTACTACCAAATGCCGCACTTAAGTGTCACACTACAAAATGTCACACTTAAGTGTCGCATATGTTACATACCTAATTTTCGCACTTAAGTGTCACAATTTCGTCACCATGAGAAAGTGTATTTCATAATCCCTAGTCATTTTGAAGAAGAAACCTATGAGTTAGAGGTCAAAATATTTCCTTTTTTCTTAATATTGTTTCCTTGTTTGAGCTTCATCGCTCCCCTTCCCATATACAAGGAGGTATAAACCATGATCATCCCCAAGACACATAGGGGGAGCGATTTTCTTACCCTGTGCTTTTTTATGGGGGGGTGATGAAGTAGTTGCAACCATCATGCCTCATTTTGTGAGGTTGTTTCTGGGATATTTCAGTTGGTTAAGGAATTGGTTCAGTCTACCTTCTATTCAAGGACAGGTCAATCTTGTTTGTTCATCTAAATCCTCATTTGATCACATCCCCTCCTCAAAAATATCTTATGGTTGTGATGCATCAATTCCTATATTAAATGGATGTCATAATTGAGTGAAAGAGGGAGAGAACCTAGAACATCATACTTGTGACTTTGTGACATTCAAATGGATTTAAAGGATATCTTGGAGTAGTTTTTGTGACATCAAGATTGAGGTTGTAAGTGCTTCACTATTTATTTTTTCTTGTTAATATATAACTTGGCCTATTCCCTTAATGTTTCTTTATTCACCATATTCATGTCTATTTTTTTCTAATTCGTCATACATAGATAGATTTTTCTTAACAATATAGTTTATAAGAAGAAGGTATTGTTGTTTTCTTTATAGGACTTACCTTGCACCAAGATCTTGGGCATCAAGATCAAGGGTTGGAGCAGCAAGGAAAAACAACGTAAAAGAGGTGATTCATGTAGCCTTCTCTTCTCATTTTGATTGTTGACATATAGAATGGATATAGGGGGATGTAGTAAACAATTTGTTTCTCTCTGTCTTGGATCAAAGGGGTCTTGATCCAAAGGGGGATACAATTGTCCGCGGGGATAAAATTTCCACAACAGTATGTCAATTCTAGTTGGTTTGTATTATTTGAATGTTGAATCATTGGACATTGCTCATTTTATTTTGTGTGCAATTTCTTTTGTTAATTGGGAAACATTTATTATATTCTCATTTTATCATTCTTAAAACATTGAAATTGTCTTTAATCATGTTTTTGTTGTATAGTTGTCAGTGTTATCACTTTAATCACTACTTGTATGGTAATTGGTGATGATTCTCTACGTTATATGTTGGATTTTTAAAATATCTCTTAGGTTCAAAGTTGTGGATCTGCTGAATTGCAAAGATTCATCTATCACTTATGTCTCCTAGTTTTGGATTATATGTCATGGAGCATCATGATTTGCAAGAGCTTAGGAGGATTCTGAGGCACATGAAGAAATGATACAAGGAAACATAACATCCATTTTCCGTGTCACTTATAAAGTCCATCATTGTGAATAGTAGTGCATCTCTCAAATTGAAACTACTATGAGTACTCTAGTTCAAATTAAACATCAACTTGCCATTTCTTAAGGAAAACTACAATATGATAAGGAACCTAGTGGTGAATTTGCACAAAGATGTTTAGTATGGGGCATCCAATCAATGTCTTTCTATACACTTGGGCCAAGGGGAACATAAGGAGGAGGATACTATGAACAAAATCATTTAAGATATGGATATTTGAGACCAAGAATTAGTGCCAACTATCATAGTCCTGGAAAAGGCCACAAGCCACCATATTTTTTGTTAGTGTATGTTTTTTAAGGTTAGTGGTATTTTAGGCATCTTTTATAGAATATATACTAGCAGTAAGCCTTGAGAATTTATGCCAATAGATATATGAAAACTCTGTATTTTGTTATGGACCTATTTAACCACTTTGAAACTTGAGTATACTATGTATTTTCATCATTGATGTTTACCTATGCTACAACATTTTTACTAATATAAATTATCAAATTTAGTTTAATAATGATATAATTATAAGAATTTTTTTTTAATTCAAGTTATAATCCATCATCCTCATTATTATGTTTCCATTACCATTAAAAATAATTAACAAAATTCTAGATAATATGTTTTCTATCATATAAAATAGTGTTTATGTTACAATTAACAAAGTTATAATGATGATGAAGATGAAGATTATTAACATCCACTAAAAACAAATTGGTCTATTGGACCTTAAGAGGGTAAGTGATTACTTGTGACTCTTTAGAATTTTTTACTGTGCTCGAAAAGTATTAAGATAAGCTTTCCAAGATCACCATAGTTTTGCTAAGTTAAGAGGTTAGGAAGGTTGGTAGTGTGACAAATATTTTGAAAATTAGCTATAATCTGGATATCAGCTGGACAATATAAGAGAAAGTGTTTTTCATATTCAACCTTCTTAGTGTCACAAATGTGACACACTCTTTCATTGCAAGGCGTTTTAGGAATTGACCAATGCCTAGTTTCACTATAGAGCTCATGAGAATTTGTTCTTATCTTAGCAATGCTTATTTTTTCTTTACACTTGTCAAAAGAGAGACAATTTTGATTTTCTAGATTAGGGTTGATTACATTGTTATAATACCTTAATTTTCTTTTTTTCTCTAACTCTTTATCACACCACATTTTCTCCTTAAATTTTGATTTGATGATACTTTTAATAGTATCTGTATTCTGTAAAATTGTGTCTTCCACGATTCCTCAATAGTTTATCCAAGACCGAGCATCTTTATGCCATCCTCGATTGAGTCTATGGTGGTTACAAATCAATTTTGAAGAAAATTTAGGAATCCTCTTGTCTTCCATGTTTCTTAACTTGTTATTATACATTAGGTATCTAGTCATATTTGTCCTCTCAATGGGGAAGAGGCTTGTTTCTAAGAGGAGGATGGGATAGGGTGTTTTTCCTTTAATTTTGAGATTACAAGTTACAAGATTCTTTTGTATTTTCTCTATCTTTATCTAGGATTCACGAGAAATACTACATCCCCAAACTTCACATCAATACAAAATAACATGTGTAATGATAGTATCAAAGAGGAGTTTCTTCTCTTACCAAATCCAAAGATCGTCTGATTTAAAAAAAATTCCAATCCCATAATGAGCTTTCCATCCCCCAATAATCCTTTTCTCAATGCTATAATTCCAATTGAGCTTGTGGTGAATATCAATTCCAAGATATTTGTATGAAGTCACTTCCTCCAAGTTTTTGTTGCCATATATGAAGGTATCATAAGTGATCTTATTGGATTTAATAATCATGACCTTAGAATTATGAGTATTAAGAGTCATACACATATTGGAGAAAAAATTATTGAGGATTCTTAGTTGGTTTTCAATATCATGGGGACTCCTTTCCATAAGAACGATATCATCAGCATAAATAAAAATTTTGATGACTATACCATTGAGAGTAGGGTCGACACAACCTGTGTTTTCCAAGCAATCTTCTAACTTGTCAATGTATATGATAAAAATGGTAGGGGACAAGGGACAACCTTGTTTGACTCCATTATTGTAGTTAATCTCTTTTGAATAGCCCTCAATGTTTTTAAACTTAGCAATAACATTCTCATACATCCTTATTGCAGTAGCCCTCAACTCAACAACCACTTTTATCTCTTCCAACCTATTCCAAAGTTTTTTCCTAGGAACCATGACAAAATCTTTTCTAAAGTCAACAAAACAACAAAAAATATTGTTTTTAGTATTGTAGAACTCCTCTACAATGATCCTAAAGGTAACAATATGGGTTATAGTTGAATGATATCTACTAAACTCGGCCTGGCCTTTATCTCTTTTACCATGACATTCTAGCCAAAGGCTAATATTCTTTTTCAAAATAATTCCATAAAGCTTGGTTAAAATTGGGCTAATCATAATGGTCCTATAATTAGAGGGAATGTTTCTATCCCCATTTTTAAAAATAGGAACAATGAGGCTTTGTGTCCAATGTTTAGGGAAGCCCTGCTTAGCTTCTAAATTGAAGAGCTTGTGTATGTGAGGGATAAGGATAATCCCTTCGATTTTAAAAATTTCATCTTGGTATCATTCAATGTCCTTAGCTTTCCCATTTGCAAGCCACTTAACCCCGAACTCTATGTCATCTAAAGAAAAAACACCGTCCTCTGTAGGGATAATAGGAATGGTGTCCATGACATTAAGGGACTCGTAAAGACTTTAAAGGTAATAATTCCAATCCCTTAACAAAATCATATTATTTTCTTTAGTACATTGGTTCAGAATTTGGATCCAGAACTTCTTAGGATCCATTTTAGATAGTTGTGAAAGTTGCTCTTTCCTTTTATTGATATAGTACCTTTTTTTCCTTTTAATTAGGGATTTGTATGTATGGATCTTATCGAGTTTTAAGGACTCATTAAAAGCACCCCTAATGGCTTTCCTAAAAATTTTACATTCTTTATCATAACAAGTGTTAGTCTTTCTTTTATTCTTTTTACAAGACACCTTGAAAGAGAACTTGTTAATAGAAGTGGAAAGGGTAGTTGCAAAATTATGATAGAGTTCTTCAATGTTGTCCTTATAATTTAGGAGATGTAATTTACTATTTAAATCCTTTAATAAAATGTCAAATTTAATTTTGTCAAAGCGCAATTGCCTTTGATTATCAAAATTATCTTCAATGGCACTCTTGTGCATGTCAAAGTTTAGAGTTAGGGTTAAAGTTTTATGATCGGAGTCAGGTTCATGGTCATTTAAAAGGTCAAAATTTGTTATTTGGGTGGAAATAGGGATATCAGATATCACATAATCCATGACACTACTACCTAACCCATGAATACAAGTCATCTGGTTGGAGTTTTTCCACTTCGTTACTCCATTGCAAATTATTAGTTCTTGAGAGCTGCAAAGCTTGACCAACTCAGTACCAAACAAATTCACAATTAGGTCTTCATAGCTTCTTGTGTAGCTATTAGATAAACCAAGGTCCCCATCTAGCCATAAAGCATTATGGTTGGAATAAATGCTTAAAAGAGTAGCTTATTTAGTTGCATTCCTAACATTAAAGTCCCCTAGAAGGAGGATATTACCTTCATTTTTTAAATTATAAATATCTTGTTCTAAATTATTATATGTACACAAAGTTAATTAAAAATTCTTATATGTACACAAAGTCAATTAATATGTATTATATTTTTAATTAATATGTATTATATTTTCAGTGAGTTTTACTAACACAATATATTGAATATATTAATAATGTTGTTATATATAATTTGGAAAAATAATTCAAAGTTTTTAAGTGTTATATAAAAAATATAAATCATTAAATTTTATGTGAATTTTCAAATATTATTTTGAAATAGAAACTAAAGCTCGTTTTGGAAGAGAGGCTAGCTAATAAGAACTCCTACGTTGAGGTGAAGGCCATCATAGACTTTAATACAAACCCTACAAAGGCCATGGCCTAAGCATTCCTTGAGCTATTGCACTTCCTTGCCTATGAACGTGCTAGAACCGGCTCCACCGGATCTTGAAACCGGGTACTAAAGATCTAGAGTTGGCATTCATGTGAATCGAAAGTATTTGAATTCACGCCTTAATTAGATGGAAGTAAACAAACATATATAGATATATAGATAAATATATAGATATATAGATAAATAGATAGATTGGTTTGATGTATGAAGCGAAAAAAATTGAAATTGAAGTTAATTCTCAATGTGACTGCCAATAATTTTGAATTCTATTCATATAAAATTTATTTTCATTAATGGTAAACAAATTTTAACATTATTAATATAATGTTTTTTTATTAAAAACATTTAAATATAGGATTTTCATTAAAAAACAATTAAATATAAAACATTGAAATTTATATCGACATAATTTTGATTTATTGGTTGGTTTATATTTATTTGCAATAACTTTATGAAATAGATAAACATATTTAATTTTGATTTATTGGTTGGTTTATATTTATTTGCAATAATAACTTTATGAAATAGATAAATATATTTAATTTTGATTTATTGGTTGGTTTATATTTATTTACAATAATAACTTTATGAAATAGACAAACATATTTAATTTTGATTTAGTGGTTGATTTATATTTATTTGCAATAATAACTTTATGAAATAAACAAACATATTTAATTTTGATTTATTGGTTGGTTTATATTTATTTGCAATAACTTTATTAACTTTATGAAATAGACAAACATATTTATATTATGAATGATTATTTAAAAAAATATATGTATTACTAAAAAACCAATTTAAAAAATAAATATTTAAAATAAATAATTGAGTTGAGAAGAAAATATCTAAATATACATAGATTAATATTATATTTAAATATACATAAATTAACATTGTTCCATTGGTTTATGTATATGGAAAAGAAAAAATGAAAAGCCAAGTGGATTCAAACATGATAAAAAAAAAACACTTTCTTGTGAAGTATAGTAGAATAAAGAAAAATATAATTGGTTATGCATTTCATCCATGTTGAATTTATTTTGTTGATCAATATTTTATCATGTTCATTTATAAAGAGGGATTTTAAATTGTGAAAAAGAAAGTCAATAATTGTAGGTATTGGGGGATGTGGGGCATTGAGGGGTTTATAGGTATTGGGGGCTATTAAAAATGGTATCTAGTAAAAATAAGGCTTTCTTTTATTGGAAAGATGTATTGGGAGGGGGGTTCAACAAAATTATTATTTTAGGTATTTACCAATATCTTATGAAATTAGGGGAATTCTTTAATATCCCACGAACGAAAGCGTTATGTCACATGTTCACCAAGTAAAGACCCCATGAATCCACCCATATGAGCTCTCTCAAAACTTAAACACAACCACCGCTCTATCCTTAGTATCTAGAAACAAAATCTTGCAATCAACTTGATTGCAAACCTCGAACCAACAATTACCCTTTTAACTCCCAAAGCACTATAGATATGGTTCCATGATCCATAATACCATCATTTGTTTGAGGGATTCTTTGATTTAAACACTTAAAGAGTTAAAATCAATCAATAAAATTAATAACCCAACTAAACCCAAAGTTGTCTAGAAATTCTTAACACCAATAGTGTTTTTTTTTACCATAATGATGGATAATTCTCTTACAAATCGTCCTCTCTCTTTAGAGAATTCAATGAGTGAGGTTGCACTAGGTAGAATCTGGTCCATTTTCTCATCGGATCTCTCTTCGAAAAGAAAACCCATCCCCTCAGTTTTAATTTTAAATTTTAAAATAAGATGAACAAAATTGAAAGGGATGAGAAGCATATAGATGGATGAGAACGTTAACGTTAAAGTTGGAGGGAAACAACACACATTCACATGAGTTGTCTCTGTGCATAATGCATTCCCATGTGGCTCGTATGTCCATATTGATGGAGGAGCAATGATATGGTGAACAATATATGGTATGACATGCATGACCATATATGATGGAGGAGCAATGACCATATATGATGGAGGAGCAATGATATGGTGAACAATATGTGGTGGCATACAAYTAAAATGATATTTTGAATCCCGATTTGGATTCGAAACGTCGATGACAAAAATGACACCAACTGTGGATTATCCGACAATCAATCTCGAAATTTTGGTAGGGTCTTAATGGCCTTACCGAATGGTAGTTATTGTTCTCCATTTTGGTGAACGTTGTTCTCCATTTTGGTGAACTCGTATAGCTCACCATGAAGCATACCTACGATCAATTTTAATAAATGTTTTTTCCAAAATCGTAACATACGTCTAGCATCAGTCCCTCAGCCTACCATGGATCAATTTGTTCTTGATTTACTCTTCCTTTCCCTTATTACTCCCTCCCTCGCCACGGACTATAGTTTTCGATCACTAGTCAAACTGCCTTGACCTTTTATTAATTCATCTTAAATTTGCCAACATTTCGTAAGTTTCGTGAAAGCTTTTATTAATTCGCCATAAATTTACCAACCTTTGGTAAGTTTTGTGAAAAAATTATATTAATTAGATTTATTTTTAAATACAAATTTATCTTTTTATTAATCAAATTTCAAAAGCCTAATTTTTGATTGGCTAAATATTAAGTGATGGGACTTTAATCCCATGGTGTGTCTAATTTTTTTCCTGCATTGTCAGATATTAAAAATGATTTAAAAAAAACAAATTGATTATTGGTTATTGCGTAGGTTCTGATTACACTGCAATAGAAAATATTATTACAGGACAATCTTCTGAATACACTGCAATCAAAGATCTTATTACACGGCAATCTAAGCTCTTAATGCACTACAGTGGAAGCTCCACCTTGCTACCTAGCTACAACTTCCCCACCGCCATGCACAATATGTATGCGCACATAGTAGTCACAACACTCGAAGCTCGGACAGACCCACACCTTTTACCTGGCTACCATCTTACAGCATGAATACCTCCCCACCGCCTCAATATCCAAGTTAATATACTAGAGCTTCTTTAGTCGTTTTGGTGGTTCTGAATAACAGTGGTTGTGAAGTTTTGTAGGTTGGGCTTATGTGTTTTGAGGATTTTTTGGAGATGAATTCTAGAGGCATATATCTCTATTGGTGCCATGCTTGCAACAAATTCTTAACTCTCTCGGCAAGAGATTCCATGTTTTTCCCCACTTGAGGCAAGGGGTTTATACAAGAACTAAGCTGCGTCGTTTTAATATTTCCAACTACGAACGCAAATTCTAAGATACATGAGCATCAGCTCAACCATTAAGCTATTAAATTTTCAGTTACATATTCTCTCATTTACCATGGGCCTAATTTGCGTAAAGAAGACATTGCTTGACTTTTAACACATGTCAATGATATCAGAGAAAGAAAGAGACATAAGAACAAATGGAACTACATGATCTTCTTGTCAAAACAAAATGTATTACCTCATGTTTGGTAGCCAATCACTTCCATTTATGTGGAGACTTGCTACCTGTATTGAGCCTCAGAACCAAGTTTAAGGTTCGATTTGGGTGGGAGAAGAATCACAATGGACTCGACTGCACTGCTCAACATGCTCTAAATCTCACTGAAAAATCCATGCTCATTGTCAAGAGGGTTAAAATTTCTAATCAGAATAGAAAAAAGTGGCCCATCGTTAGTAAATAGATTAACTACAATGACCGCTGGATAGAAATTATTTATTTCTATGTGATAATATTTAGTGGAGAACTCTAATAAAATCGAACAAGTTGCCACTAGGTTGGTAATCTTTCTCCTCTCATTCAACTTATTTTCTAATAATCAGACCATCAACATTAGATTTATTTATTATCACAATAATTAGATTGTTGCTTGCCCTCTAACTTACTGGAATTGCACACATGCATTTCGTTTGTGGACTTCTAGTATAATATTCACCCATTTCTTATTCACCCCTTTAGGTTCGGACATCATGGCGGCGAGTACGAACCCGCCCAGTAAGGATGAAATCGATGAAGGTAGAGATCACGCCTTCGACAAGATATTCAACGGGACACAACAACTGTGAAAAATGACTAGCAATTACAAATTGAATACATTATACTATTGGGCATATGACGGTGGGTTCACAAGTTGGTTAGTTAGGTTTCCTACAATTCTTTCAGATCTTTCCGCTGCTTCCCATCAGAGGTTTGATATTCCCCATCTTTATTATGGCGGCAACAAAGTTGGAGAAAAAAGTGTTTTGGTTGGTGTCGTAGATAGTCACCTATAAGACAATTAAGCCTCCTGGCAATGATAGAGGAACCAAACCTATCCCTTTTCCTGCAAACATGGATGACTATTTCATGGGCTCTAGTTTAGAGCAATTTATCTAGAAACTCTCCAAGAATGATAGGTGCGGCCCTCCCCCTGACCCAAGAGCCTCTATGAACGCTATTTCGACCATTAAGATCAACTCTAAAGTTGTTGAAATTGTTTTGTAAACTCTAACGCTGGTAAAGATGTTGGGCCCAACCAACCCTTACCAACGGTGTTGAAGTTGTTGGGTCCGTAAGCATCATCCTCCACGTGATATCCATGCAGTAGTGAATGTGACAAGTGGCTCATCTTTTAATAAATTATTAACTTCTATTCATTTTGTTCAAAAAATACAATTCGTATTAATAAAGTAAACAATTAAAATGTGATGCAGGTATAAATGTTGATTGCACTATTAATGCCACCATTATTAACTGTTTCAAAGAATTTTTCAATTTACATTCAGTTAGAAACCAGTTTCAATATAATTTGCATAAAACAATCAAACATAAGATTATTCTAAAATCTTTTTCTAATTTCTGCTTCACACAATCAAATAATTCAATTCAGAGTTATATGCTCATATACCCATCACCAAATACCCACAACTAACATAACTCTCGACCATTGGAATTATCAGATGCATAATTTTGTTACAAGAGTTAAACCAATATAGTAGGAACCAAACTATGGTGGCAGTGAATCTATTATGATCACCATAACACTATAGTTCTACTAGCTCTCGACTTACGTTGTCAATATTTGTTCTTCACATTAAATGCTTCACCATTTATACATTTCAAAAAGTTTAAATGGGCATCTAACCCCCATCATATTCTTGCAATTGAATTGTACAAGTCCATGTGAACTAGTTCATAATCATGCATACAAATTACTATACATTCCATCCCTTGAAATACAAATCTGAATGTACAGTTTTGTTGTCCTCACAAAGAATCCCAATTCACACATTAAGTTCACTTTGTTCCAAGCATCTCATATTGATGTTATCAATATGTTTAGTATTTCCCATATCCTCTTCCCATTGAACCATAAACCAAATAGTGTATATTTATAGTGTAATTTACCCATACCTGAAACTAGGCCATTCTCATTATAAGTTGGGTGCATTCCAAAATCATGTATTCTTTGCATACAAGTTGTAATCCATTCATTCAAGAATTCATTTCTATTGTAATTGAGGAAAACTATAGGTTTTATTACCCTATTCTCACTTGTAAATCATTTGCGTTCAGATCTACAACTTTGCCTTGTTATAACTTCCATTCAACTGGGATGATTTTTCCTCACATTTAAACCATAGCTTTAAAAATTCAATTCGATTCCTCTAGGAATCAAATCTATCTAACTTCATATTAATCAATATTAGTTGCAATTCAAATTGGTATGAACAGATTCCATACTTACAATATAGCATTAACTAGGATATTTCTAGCTCTATGGCGATCTATAGTTATTGGTTTAGCCATAACCACTTTGATGCTTGAATTGGACGTTTCCCTAGAGTCAACTCCATTTGACTCTGTGAAAACACCACTACCTGATTTCCAACCATAAATTTTCCATGGCATTGCTACTATAATTGAACTCTCGCTCATCTACCATGCGAGTAATCTACTCTACAACTCAACCATGTCACTTTCCTTTCAATGAACTCGTCCTCATCTTCTTCTTTCGATTCTCCTGTAAATACACACACAGGATGTATGAATATGTACATAATTATTTGTCTCCCATTCAATTCTTAATTGTCCCTGGTTTCCATATAGAATCGACGTCAATCCATGACAGATTAAATTTTAATCTATCACTAATTCAAAAAACAAATTAAATACTATTCCTCTATGTTCATCATTCTCATATATGCCCACATTCTTTAAATTAAATTGAAAATTAAAAGGTTTGTCATAACTAGGACGACTCCACACATGAAACTATGCATATTTCAATGAATTGACACATTAACTAGGTAGGGACTAGCTGCCTTGCAGTTATTTCCCTTGTTTCATTTTTCTACTCTTTTCACCAATTATTAAGATCGATTTTCACTTTCAATACCATTCCTTTTCCTACTTTTTTCATGATTCTATTATTTTCACGCGTTGTTATTTTGATTCATTCGATTCTTTTTTGTTTCCTTTTATTTTATATTTTTTCATTGTGTTGTTTCTTTGGACCATGTACAATAGGGATAGATCACTCTTGCAAATGCTTCCCACTGCCTTTATGTATTCTTTGATGGGGTATAACAACTTTGTGAAACTTTGGTTATACACATAGTTTCGAGGGTTTACACCATGAATTTATTTTGATGCTTTAGTTAAGCTATCTAGACACCTTGGAGTTAGTTAAGATCAACTTGGTCTAGTGTGTCTTTAAGTAAAAGTGTATTTCTTTAGTATGTGTTAGTATGCATTAATAGTTATGCAGTCTCACAACTACAATATGTTCTAAACATAAATTGTTCAATGACACATATTATCCTTGATACTAATGGCTATATTTGATTTAGATGGATTTTGGTGGCCTCCCACCTATTCCAATTGGTTCATTTTGGCAGTTTTCCAGTTTAGCAGTTTTTTCCTAGTTTTCAAGTCTCAAACTTCTAGGGTGGTTTTGAGGCCCTAAAAAGAATTTTTAAGGCTCACCACAGTTAGACTATAGAAAGAGTTAGATTCTGATGGAAAAATGTGTATTCCTTGGATAGACCTTTCCAACGGGCTATCATGTGCCTAAAATGGAGATTGTATGCAAAAGTTATGACCCTGGGAAGTTGATGTACTAACTTACCCCAATGGGGCCTACATGACTTTTGGTGCTTCCTCTCCTAGGGTTAGGTTTTTGGATGTCTAGGGTTTTGGAATTCATGCTTATTGTAAAAAGGCCTTTAGAGCCTCATTGCAATCAACTTCTTGTGAATGAGCGGAACCGTCACATCTCTTCTTAGAGGTAAGATGCCACCATTCCAACCAGCTTATTTTCCGTTGCATTTTATAGTTTCATCTTATTTTCCTTATTGAATAGAAACCCGTTTTACTGTACCTCTATTATTTTGTGTTAAGAATATTTTAATAATGATATGTATTCATTTTTTTATGCTCATAAAATCCAGATCAGTGGTATCAGAGCGGTCTGATCCTTGTCGTTCTTAATGCATGTCCCCGACGAGGTCAGGGTACAAAGAATTGGGTCTCGAGCTTGTTTCCCTTGAGGTAAAAATATCTCGCACGCCCAAGGGACCTTTGATGGCAGGAGAAAAGAAATACGACGAGACAGGAGATCCTTTCAAAATTTTGTTCAAGGAAGCCCTCACGCAACAGAGGAACGGGATGATGGATAGTTTTACGAAAATCCTTTGACAACTACCAACAGATGACGCATATTCCTCAAGTGGAGGCGCCGCCCACTTCAAGGTACAAATCAACTTTGATATTCCTATATTTCAAGGTCAGATAGACGCATATGTTGTAGAAAAAATTTTGAATCTACTAGAAGGGTATTTCTTTGTCCATAACTTTTCGAATAGAGAAAAGATTATTTTTGTGCTCCTCAAAGCCATTCCCCATGTCAATGATTGGTTGGAAAATTTTTGTGATAAAAAGGAAATAGAGGAAACCTCATTATCTACAGTCGCGGTCACTTGGGAGTCCTTCAAGGATGTTATTAAGGAACAATACTACCATGTCAGAAGTTATGATGACCTGCATACAAAATGGACCACACTATGGCAGAAAAGATACCAAGCAGTGCCCGAGTTCACAAATATCTTCCATACCTTGCGCACCAAGCTAGGTATCAAATATTATGAGCGACATCTAGTGCTCAAGTATCACGGTGGAATGCATAGATACATTCAGGCTGAAATGGAGTTTATGGACATCTCGTCCTTGGGCGCAGCCTACTGATATGTCATCAAAATTGAGCAGAATCTTAAACAAAAGATGCAACAATTTGGGCCTGGAAAGCCCTCATAGCAAAAGCAAGGAAAGGGTGACCCCAACCTGCCAAACAAAGGATAGAGAAAATATGGACAACCTCAGGACAACCAATCCAAGATGTAAGCAAAGATGGACACCGTCAAGACAAATAAAGATACCAGGAAGTGGCGCGACTTCCATAAGATCCCCTGGCATAACATTGTTGATTGTCGCTCAAAGCAGTCATTGGTGGATGAGGTGAAAGCCTCTGAATCAGATGCGAGTTTTGACTCTGATTCGAAAACAAAAAGGGGGAGACATATCATTGATGCAGAACCCAGTGCTACTGTTGCTACCACCAAGCTCCATCCTGGTAAACCAGACGAGCTAGAGGAAGGCGAGCACCTTTTTAAGAACATATGTGGGTGAAAGGTACCCTTTTGTACTTCATCGTTCATATCGATAGCCGAAAGAACCCCATCTCAACAAAGGTCTTCAAGTGGCTAGCCTTATCAAAAATGCCATACCACCAGCCCTACACCATTGGATGCTTCTGCCAAGGAAGCGATATCCGTGTCAGCCAACAATGTTGCATGTCGTACAACATCAAGCCCTTCAAAGACGAGGTATTGTGTGATGTTGCTCCTCTCGAAGTTTGTAATGTTATTTTGGGCGAAACTTATTTATGAAAACGTCATGTTGTATATGAGTCTAGGCCTCACAGTGTTATTATTAATTTGAAAAAGAAATTGTACAGGATATCTGAGGCAGTCCCACCTAGTGTTATTTCCTTGATCTCTTCCAAGCAATGCAGGAAGGTCATCTCTCGGATCGGGAAGTTTTTATTCTTATTGATTCGCTCTCAGAGGGAGCCAAATATCGTAGCCACATCCAAGGCCTACGCAACCGACCTCTCCACAAAATAGAAGCAAGTGGATAAGGTCATGGAACAATACTCAGATATCTTCTCCTCACCCATCGGGGTACCTCTGCACTGTGAAGTCAAGCATCCCATCGATTTGAACCCTAATGCATCGATACCCAATGGGCTAGTATATCACTGCTCTCTATTAGAAAATGAAGAGATCAAGAAACATATCCAATAAATACTCCACAAGGTGCACATACATCCTAGCTCATCACCTTGTGGGAGCCCAATCGTGCTGGTTCAGAAGAAAGACGAGACCTAGCGACTCTGCATTGACTACCAGGCCTTGAATAAAATCACAGTCAGGAACTAGTACCTAATTCCCCAAATTGACAACCTCCTTTATTAGCTCACGAGGGACAAATACATTAGTAATATTTATTTGAAGTATGGCTACCACCAGGTCCAATAGAATAGACAAATGTATGGAAGTTTGTCTTCAATTCAAAAGAAGGTATTTTTGAATGGTTGGTCTTGCCCTTCGGTTTGAAAAATGCTCCAGCCACTTTCATGAGGATGATGGATGATATCCTGTGACCCTTCACCAATAATGTTTTACTGGTCTATCTGGATGACATCTTCATCTACAACAAGAATTAGGCAATGCACTTGTAGCATATTCAACAGGTTTTTCACACCCTACGACAACACAAGCTATATTCCAACTTGGAAAACTGTTCCTTCAGCATGGACAGGGTCCATTACCTGGGCTACATTGTTGATCAGCATGGTGTACATGTAGATCCAGCCAATATCCAGGTTGTCCGTGATTGGCCAACCCCAACCACACTCACTGAGATTCAGAGCTTCTTGGGCCTTGTCAATTTCTATCGCAGGTTCATGTTGGGATTCTCCCATATTGCATGGACCCTCAACCAAGTAACCAGGGGTGGCGATAAGGAAACAATGTGTGGGGCCTATCCCAAAAACAAGCATTTGATTATTTGAAGCAACACTTGTGCTCAACCCCAGTACTTTCATTACTGGACCTACAATGACCCTATGAGATGCTTCTGACTATGTTGTGGGTTTCGTTATCACTCAACACGACCACCCCCTGGCCTATCATAGTGAGACACTATCAGATGTTGTTCATAAGTACCCTACTTACAAAAAATAAATGTACTCCATTATGCAAGCCTACCGCTAGTGGAGACATTACATTTTTGGGAAGGATATAGTCTTCCACACTAATCATAAGCCACTGCAGTTGATGCAGACACAAGGCAAATTGCAGAATGACCACCATCATAAGTGTTGCACATACTTGCAACAGTTTCACCTCAATATCAAGTATAAAACATGAAGTACCAATTGAGTCGTTGATTGCCTCCACCAACCTCTAGTCGTAGCACTCACCATGGTTCTAGACTCTTATGGCCACAAGACCTTTGGATGGCCCCACCTTTATGATACAGACCCTGACTTCTCCACCAACTACCAAATTTTGGGCGCAAACTCAGCTGTCGCTAATTTCCATCTTCGGGACAAGATTTTGTGTCATCTGGGCCATCTTTGTGTTCCATCAAGCGAGCAAGCAAAGATGATTTGGGAATCCCACTACAATCGGGTGGCAGGACACTTCAGCATCAAAAAGATAGTGGCAGTACTGCAGAAACATTTTTACTGGCCGAAACTTTGACAGGATGAGGGCAAGTATATCAGGTCTCGCATTGCCTATGCTATTGCCAAACCGACCACTAAGAAATAGGGCTCGTATACCCCTCTTCCTACTCTTGACGGGCCATGGGAATCCATCTCAATGGACTACATGTCAGTCCCTTTTCCACCAAGAGGGGAAATGACCGTGTTTTTTTGGTTGTTGATCGTTTTTCCAAGACAACGATTATGGCCGCCTGTAAGAAGTGCATCACAATAGATGCCATTGCCAATATCTTCTTTGAACAAGTATGGGTACATTTTGGAATCCCATAAAACATTGTCTCATATCAAGACAACCAGTTCCTCAACACATTTTGTTCAAGCCTCTGGTCACTACTGGACACCAAGATGACCAATTCCACTTCTTTCCACCCCTAGAGAGATGGCCAAACTAAGGTCGTCAATCAGATGATCATGCATATCCTGCACATGTACAATTCCTATCACCCCTGCACATGCGATGAGAGCCTTCCCTATGTTCATCATAGCTAAAACCGTCGAGCCCTACATAGCTCAACCGGACACATCCCCTTTTAGATGGGGTTGGGATTCCAACCATTGGGTCCCATGGATGTTTCACTACCCCTTGCGGCCACCTCGATCGAGCCATCCCCTGCTCCAATTGAAGTTGAAAAATCCACCTGGTTCATTGAGAAGATCCAACACATTCGCCAATAGGTTCAAGATATTTTATAGAAATCCAATTCCAAGTACAAGCATCACCATGATCAACATCGAGTGCCACATAAGTTTCAGGTGGGAGACAAAGTTTGGTTGCACTTTTAGAAAGAACGCCTTACAGGCCCCCATCGAAATCTTCGCCCACTTTGATATGGAACTTAAACCATCACCAAGGCTATGGGTGACAATGATTTTGAGCTCAAAATTCCCCCTTTCCTTGGTTTGCACCCAATGTTCAACGTGGCTCTCCTTCGGACATATTTCCCACCATTATTAGACACCTCAGAGATAACGGAACAATTGAAACCAACATAGCTCAAATTTGACTGCATGCAACAGGAATCCAGTGATCATATTATGGAAAAATAGTTCAAGGGCACTCGACAGCAAAGGATCCATCTTTATTGAGTTGTCAAAGTAGGGTAGCTCTTGCACCAAGGCAAGTGGCTCACCAAGGGACAAATTTAGCAGAAATTTCCTCATCTAATGGGGGAACTCAATGCAATGGATACCATTTCTTCCTAACGGGGGAGGATTTATCTAGATGAATTTCGGTGGCCTCCCACCTATTCCAACTGGTTCATTTTGGCATTTTTCCAGTTTGGCAGATTTTTTCTAGTTTTCAGGTCCTTGACTTTCAGGGCCGTATTGAGGCCCTAAAGAGTGTTTTTAGGGATTGCCATAGTTAGACTATAAACAAAGTTAGATTCTAATGAAAAAATGTGTATTCCTTGGATATACCTTTCCAACAGGATATCGTGTGCCTAAAACATAGATCGTATGCAAAAGTTACGACCCTAGGAAGTTGATGTAGTAACTTACCCCAACGGGGCCCACATGAATTTTGGCACTTCATCTCCTATGGTTAGGTTTTTGGATGTCTAGGGTTTTTACATTCATGTTTACTGTAAAATGGCCTTCAAAGCCTCATTGTAATTATCTTCTTGCGAATGAGTGCAGTTGTCACATATTTTCTCAGAGATAAACGGGCACCATTCCAACAAGATTATTTTCCATTGCATTTTACCGTTTCAACTTATTTCCTTATTGAATAGAAACCAATTTCATTGTACCTCAATTATTTTTTGTTAAGCATATTTTAATAATAATCTAAATTCATTTTGTTCTGCTCATAAAATCTAGATCAATATTGATATGTGGATTAACACATGATTGGTCCATGATATCTATCTAAATATCATGGAGGTTCATTTGTTGAAGATCCATTGTGATAAACTCTCCTATAAAATATTTTTCTTTTGCATTAATATATTTTCTCAAGTGGTCGTGTTGGCTAGGGTCATGGATGATTTATTTCGTCCAAGGGTTTTAACCATGTCAAAACATTCGTTCAATGACCTTTAATCTAGTTGTGTGAGTGATTTCTTAAGGTGCCCATCCTATGTGAAAATACCATGTTTTTTCAAACATGATATTAGAACCCATTTGAAGACTCACTCACATTGTTGATCAAGATCCTAAACATGTGTCATTGCATGAAACAAAATATTTTGGGTTTCGTTATTTATGTGCATTTATAGGTTGAGTGGACTATTTCATTGCATTCAAAACATTGCATTTAGTTATAAACATTTTTCACTTTACAGAAAAATATTTATATGTTCCGAAGATATGGCCTTTTTGTCAAATATGAAGGTATAAAGTTTGTTTACTCCCAGTTTTGTTTAACATGGTGTAAAAAAAAGAGTGGAAAGTGTTTTATTTTCCACATATCCTCTTTGCTTCATGTTTCATGTGAGCCCAACTAATGAGAAATAGAGATAATTTTTTTGTTTTCTAGCCAAGTTGACTGAGATCTAACACAATTACGTAATGTTTTGGATTTTATTTCGAAAATTTTGCTTGTTTTTTTGTGTGGCTATGTCAAATGTTTTGTAGGAAAAAAACAAGAGTTTTAAGGGTAAGCACACACTTTGAGGAAAATGGTATGAAAAAAATTGGTCTCCCTCTTTGTTCAAAACATTTGCTACATGTTTAATATTATCTCATTTGTTTGAAAGTTAGATTATTAAATAAGAGGTCTTGAGTTTAAGTCTTTCTCCTTTTTAAGTTATTTTTGAAAAAATTCATGCAACCTTTGGTTATCTCATAAGTTTATTTTAAATTCCATTGAATCACAATAAAGTAATTTTAATATCCTTTTCCAAGTCGTTTTTTCATGCAACTTTAATTTATAAAGTAACCTCATTTTAAAAGTGATTCTTACGTATTCTATAAAAGAAGATAATTGCATAAGTAAATTATTTGTAAAAGTGAGTTTATAGGAAAATTTAGATAATGAAGGGAATGTTTTTCTTACTCAACAACTTTATTATGTGTCCATCACCACGTGGTCCTACTTTTACCTGCCACAAGGCACATTTGTTACCTTTCATTCCTTTTAAAAAAAAGGGCATAAATTTCACATCCAAAGTTTGTTTTCAATGTTGTTTTTTTAACTACCTATATTTTCAAGAGATTTCCATCTATATAGTCAATTAAGTTATTGAATACATATTAAATATGGCTACTCCAATTGATATTTACCAACAAATTCTCATGGAAATCCCATATGGAGGATGTACTGCGAAGTAAAACATTGTATTGGATTACCTTTGGAAAAGAAAAATCCCCCATTCATGCTAAAAGTAAAGATAAATATGATAATAAAAATGATGAAGCATGTGGATTAACAAAAATTTCCATCTCTTATAGCTTATGMTTTCACCTTCAAGGAACTGATGACTCGGATGAAGCTTAGGATAAGTTGGAAAAGGAATTTAGTAAACACAATGTGATTTGAGCCCACCAACTTGAAAATCAATTAACGTCTTTAAATCCAATGATTTCCCTTKCATTCGAGACTATATATCTAAGTTCAAAACACTTAGACATTGATTTAAAGACTAAAATAGAAATGAAGAATGATCAATGTATATATCTTATTCTTTCTAAGCTTGCTAGTGCATATCATATTTTTTAATCTACCTTTTAATCCACTAGAGAAGCTCTAGGGTATTCATACAAAAAAAACCCTCTCTTGAGTCTTTTTGTGATTCTATGATTAGAGAGAAAGATAATATATTGCATCTTGGAGTGATGAACACTAAAAGTACATCTAACAAATCCTTAGTGGCCAAATAGAAATATAAATCCAAGAACATCCTCACAACAACAAGTATAATAAGGGTCCCAAACCATCTCAACCAACTTCTACTTCAAATGGTGTGAAAGGACCAAAATAAAAAGGTAAGAAGACTGACATGAATTGTGATTTTTGTGGGAGAGATGGTTATCTAGAGTTTAAATGTTTTAAAAATATGGAGGCCTTCTAAGTAGTAATGAAGAAGCACAAAATAAATATTGATTCTTCTTCTTCCAACTCTTCTCATAGACATTTGCGCTTCTGGTTTTTCCCACAATGCAACGTCTACTTCTTATTTTGATGAGTTGCTTATTGATTATGGAGCATATTATCATATGGCTAAGCATAAAACCACTTTTTTACTCTTAGTGAATGTAACACAAAACAAATATTTGTTGGTGATCCTAGATCACTTAGCATTGTAGGGATTGGAATAGTTTAAGATTAGATGATGGTCATTTTAATTATGTATTATGTGTTCCAAGTCTATCCTTCGAACTTTTATCAGTATATCAAATAAAGGTAAAATACTAGAGTTTTTACCTCACTAAGTTGTAATCAAGAATTTAAAATATCTTAGGCATATCCTTGAAACTAGAATTGTTGATGATTTTACTAGGTTGTACAAATTTGGCAACTTT
>JASDQU010106663.1:179277-189854 GCA_032191745.1 Picea mariana | reverse complement strand
ATGTATTATGTGTTCCAAGTCTATCCTTCGAACTTTTATCAGTATATCAAATAAAGGTAAAATACTAGAGTTTTTACCTCACTAAGTTGTAATCAAGAATTTAAAATATCTTAGGCATATCCTTGAAACTAGAATTGTTGATGATTTTACTAGGTTGTACAAATTTGGCAACTTTCGGTCATAATATTTTCCATCATTTTTTATTTGTTGTAATAACGAATTGTTTGTTCATGTGAACTATTTCACATTATAAAAATTATGTAATCAAAATATGGTCATTAGTTTTCCTCTTGTTTCTTGAAAATATGGTGTTTGTGCTAGTAATGTTTTCGAAAAACATCATTGGGATGGTTTTGACAAATGTGCCTCTTGGTATGCCTCAACCCCCTTGCAGCTTGTTCATAGTGATTTGTGTGGTCCTCTTCCTTCTCCTTTTTTATGTGGGTGCAATCAATTATTTAATTTCATTGATAAATTCTCCAAATTCACTTTTGTTTATTTTTTAAAACTTATGAGTGAATTGTTTAACTTGTTTTTGGCCTACAAGGCCCTTCCAGAAAAATAATCTGGACATCAATTTCAAAGGTTAGGAATAGAAAATGAAGGTGAATATGTTAACAACAAATTCACAACTTACTACATTGCATAGGCATTCAAGTGCAACATATTGTTCCATATACATCATACAAAAATGGTGTTGTTGAGAGAAATAATCACATATTAAAGAAAATGGAAAATTGTATGATCCAATCTAAGGGTTTAAGTCATGATTATTGGGTGGAAGCCATAAATTGTTCCAATTACATAATAAATCTCACTTCCACCAATACTTTAAAAAATATAGCACCATAAGAAGCATGCACTAAAATTAATCCAAATATCAGGCACTTCCATGTATTTTTTAGTAAAGCATGGGCTCTCATTCCTCATGAGAAAATGAACGAATTACAACTGAAAAGTGAGAAGTAATTTTTTGTTGGATATTATAAGGATTTAAAAGGTTGTAGAGTTATTCAACATCATTCCAATGAAATTATTATTAGTAAATATTTTAAATTTTGTGAAAATATCTCTTCCTACGAGCCTAATTCAACATTTATTCCATATTCATCATGCGAGCCATCTTCTCTTCCAAAACTTTGTTATAGTGATCCTATTATAATTTCTTCTTAAAATGATGATAGTGAGGATGAAAATATATATCTAACTCCTCACGATCCTCCAATTGAGTTCATTAAACATGAACCTACACCAACACCACGCCTTCCCAAATGGGTATGTTCAACACGAGAAGTGATTGGTAATATTTCTGGTGATCCTACATATCAATGTCGTACACATTCATAGTTCTAATGAGCCTCCTCTATTTTGTCTCGAGTTTTAGATACTCATGATCCATAAACATTTGCACAAGCTTCTCGCTATCCAAATTGGGATACAACAATTAGTGAAGAATATTGTTCGTTAATGGTTAATGACACTTGGGATCTAATACCTCTTTTGAAAGGAAAAAAACTTGTCAAATGTAAATAACTATATAGAACTAAATATGCATCATATTGAAACATTGAAATATATAAGGCTAAGTTAGTTACCAAAGGATTTTCTAAAGTTGAAGGAATTGATTAGAATGAAACTTTTTCCTCTGTAGCCAAAATGAATTCCATCTACCTCGTTCTAGCCCTTTCTAGTTGACATAAATGGGAGGTCCATCAGATGGATGTTAAATATTTCTTATTACATGAGTATCTGCAGCAAGAAATCTACATGGAATGACCTCCTAGCTATGTTTAGAATGACTCCATCCTTGTATGTTTCCTTTGAAATCACTCTATGGTCTTCATCAAGTTTCTCAAGCTTGTTATGTTAAAATGGATAGATTTCTTCTTGACACTTTGTTTTCTATATATCATTCTAACCCCAATGTCTATATCAATAAAGTAGGAATCCATATCATAATACTTGTTCTTTATGTTGACGACCTTATCCTCACTTGTAATGACCTTGAAATTTTAAGCCATGTGAAATCTATCCTTAAGAAGAAATTTGAAATGGAGAACTTATGTGACCTTATTTATTAATTTCACATAGAATATTGTAAATCATGCCCATCTTCCTTATAGTGTGGAGTCAAACTTGTTGTCACGTGTACTACACCTGAAGTAGATGCCACTTTGTGTCTCTAGTTAGTTGGTATCCTCTTGTATTTGACTCATACCAATCATAATATTTCCTTTGTTGTTGATCTTGTTGCATAATATATGAAAACACTCCATGAAATCCATTAAAAAGCAACAAAATGGAAACTTCAATATATATAGGGTTCAATTTAGTGTGGGATACATTACAACTCAGGCAGAGCTCCTTTGTTGGTTGGTTTCACTAATTCTAATCTGGTTGGTGACCATGATTATTGAAATTCTACTGGTTGGTTCTAGAACTATCACTTAGTCTTTAAGAAACAACAAGATCTTGTTATTCATTTAGCAGAAGAAGCATACAAAGTAGTGGTTAATGCAATTTTAGAGGCCTTATCGCTTTGACAAATCCTTTCAAAATTTGGATTCCAGCAACAACATCCAACCACCCTCTACTGTGACAATTAGAGTGTCATCAAGCTCTCCAAATATCTATTGGGCTATAAATGAATTTCATCAAAAAACCCATTCACGATTGTATTCTTGAAGTGCTTTTTTTCCCTACATATGATCAAGTTATAGAAATTTTCACAAAGTCTCCTACAAAAGTGAAGTTCCAAAACATTGATATATGTTATGAGTTCAAGAAGTTTTCATTAAAGGGAGATATGCTCAAATTCCTCCTTCATTCTCCTATTATTTCACCTTTCTAAATTCTTCAATCATTTTCCAAGTTGTTCTTAATGGGATGTTATACCAAGTATAACATGTCTTTAGCTAAAAGTTTGTTTCTTTAGTATTCATTATTATGCATTTTTAGTTATGTGATCCAATGGTCATGATATGTTCCAGACATAAAGTGATCTGATGGAAAATATTCTTTTCAATACTGATGGATATATTGTTCCATGGTTTCACACCCAATTGGTCCATGATGTCTATTTAAAGAGCATGGAGGGTAATTTTCTAAAGATCGATTGTGAAAAATGCACTTTCAAAATATTTTTCTTTTGGATTAATATATTGTCTCAAGTGGTTGTAATGGTTGGGGTCGTGGATTGTGTCTTTATTTGAGGTTTTTAACCACATAAAAGCACTAGTGTATTGATATTTGATCTAGTTGTATGGGCAATTTATTAAGGTGTTCATCCTGTGTGGAAATACCCTCTTTCGGAAAACATTTTTTTTTTACAGCCACATATCCTCAAGAGGATTATGGAATAGTTGTAATGGAATGAATCCAACATAGCCTTAAAATGAATGCATTATGTTATATTGAGGATGTAGGTTTATCTATTAGGATGTATTATTATTCTTTCATGGATTTAAATTTGATTCTAGTGCAGGATAATGGGACTGATGTGGACTTCATTAAAATATGTTCTTCACTTAAACAAGATCTCTTAATCTCTATTATTATTTGTGGGAAAGTTAGCAAGAAGTAGGCTCATCAGGATTCCTTTTTAATAATGGGGTTATTGGTATACAAAACATAGGAGGATAATGCAATCAAAGGAGAGTATTTATGTTCTCAAACAACCTATGGTTGGTGGAAAAAATATTCCAAATGGAACTCGCCGGCTTTGAACCTGCAAAATACATACATGAATATTGGATCTATTAGCCTAGTAGTGGCTATTGAGAATGCTTTATCTAAAATTCATAGTCACCATTACAATCTTGAGAAATTTGATCATGGTCTTGTGACCTTTAGGTTAACGCACGACAATGTTTCTTTTAGCCGTTGATTTTTTCAATAAATTTTAGCATTTGATTGCTCAAATGAGCCTTCTATGCCCTTTAACTATTTCATTCAATACTTTTGGATATATAGTGAATATGTTTTAGGAAAATGTTTCACCTTGTTTGACAATCTACTTAAGGACAAACCAAGAGAAGGGTGAAATCCCCCCATTCCACCTATAGTTACTCTTAATTACAAATGGTGGTCATGTCAAGTATGTCTCTAAACAACCTACTTAAGGGCAATCCAAGAGAAGGGTGGAATCCCCATTCCACGTGTAGTTACTCTTAATTACAAATGGTGGTCATGTCAATGATGCCTCTAAATTTTTTGGGAACTTAAGCAGTTAGAGTATCCTTTGATAAGTGTAATTCTCTCACTGTCGATTATCCATAAAATAATTTTTTTAATTTCAACCATAATTTTTACCACGTCGTAGAAAAACAAATAACGGTTTCTTTAAAATTTCAACCATAATTTTTACCACGTCGTAGAACAACAAATAACGGTTTCTTTAGATAGAGACACATAAACTTGTTCAATGATTTGTCACGACTTGGATGAAAAAATTAGGAAACTAAGGTTGAGAGATGGAAGAGGTGTGACCTATGTAAAATCAAATGTGCTAGCTTCATTATTAAAGGGTTTTTTTTCCATAATATTGCATATGCTTGGGTGTTTTAACCTATGAGATGCATGTATGGAGTTTTTGGTAAGTTCTAGAATATATCATATCCCAAAAGATAGTTTCCTAAGAAAAGAATTCTTTTTCCAAATTGTTCAAGTTGGGAACCTTGTACATATTTTTATAAAAATGGTTTATGTAATATGAAGACATCTTAAGCATTTAAAAAAGTTTTAAAAAGTTGAGGGTACATGTTTTTATAAAAATGGTTTATGTAATATGAAGACATCTTAAGCATTTAAAAAAGTTTTAAAAAGTTGAGGGAAAGAAAGAAGCTTATTTTCTCAATATATCCATGAATATATTGGGAAGGGAAGTTAAATCATGTCATTAGGAAGATATATAAAACTAATCTCCTAGTTAAAAAAGCTTATTTTCTCAATATATATAAAACTAGAAAATGTGGGTTTGAATTTATGTGACTCATGCATGCTATCTCATTTGTTTTTCCAAAAGGTAGGTTTCTTAATGGATATCTTTCATGGTGGTACTATCCATGTTAAACATTGTTTTTCCAAAAGGTAGGTTTCTTAATGGATATCTTTCATGGTGGTACTATCCATGTTACACATTTGTAGAAGTGTAATTTTTTTTAACTTAAATCTATGTAACCCAAAAAAAAATCTATTATATGTAATGATTAGCTTTAAATTTTATATAATTAAGCCAAAAAATAATGTTTTATTTTCCTTACAATCCACTAGATTTAAAATTCAATGTAAGAAAAATGATTTATGCTTGGGAACTTGAGAAATTGAGACTATCCCAATTAAGAAATAGGTTATGATTTTTTCCTAATATTAAATTCCTTGTATCATTGTACCATGGGTTTGGTACTACTGTGTTTTCATAATTGTACCATGGGTTTGGTACTACTATGTTTTCATACTATACAATTAGGGTTGGTGAGATTTTAATCTATTAAGAAACTTTACATATTTTGAGATGTGGGTTAAATAAATACAAATATGTTATTGTTCAAGGTATTTTAATTTGGATTTATTTAAAACAAGTTTAATAGAAATTATTGGAATAGAAAATATCGAGGAAATAACTAAGGAAATATAGTTGGTCAACTTAGTGAATAGAAGTGGAGGGTGGAGTAGCTTGCTATTAAAGAAGAAAAAGTTATGCTCCAAATTTAGGGTCCTTACCAATTGTGCAATCCAATTTGGTTATGATGTTTGTTCACTTCCGTTTTGTTGGAAT
This sequence comes from Picea mariana, assembly GCA_032191745.1. Lineage (NCBI taxonomy): Eukaryota > Viridiplantae > Streptophyta > Pinopsida > Pinales > Pinaceae > Picea > Picea mariana. The sequence goes on along the minus strand of JASDQU010106663.1, from coordinate 184,078 downwards.
GAATATAATCTCAAAAATTGATGACTCAAGGATTGTCTCACTAACAAAAGTATTTTCTTGATTGAGTACAAACTATATTCAATAAAACATACAAGTGCCTATGTATTTTATGACATTGTTGATGTATATGTGTTATTGGTAATAAGTATTTTTAATTTACATTGTTATATATTCATTTTAGTTAAATAACTAGTATAGATATCTACAAAATATGTTTAAAAATCTATTTTCATAACTATTTAAACATCCACAAATTACACTTAAAATCTATTTTGAAACATTGAAATTTTTGCAATTCTATATGAGACACATCTCCAAAATATTATAAAATCTATTTTAACAAAGTTATGAAAAATCAAGTTACAAAAGTTTATACCTCGACACTATGTGAACAACTAACAACTAGTATACCAGATTCCTATAAGATGGATAAGAACAAAGAAGCTCAAATAGGTTCGTTTTGACTACAAGACAAGCAAATAACCGAGAAATAGCAAGATGTATGCATATGAGAGCAAAGCCTTGTCAAAATGCTACTACTTGCAAGTGGAAAAAGATGTATAATCAAAGTTATTTATGATGATGCTTAACAAGGCTAGTCTTCAATACAAGACGTGGACAACCATATCAATAGCATCGATCACATGCATATGAAAACAAAGCTTTGTCTCAATGGAAAAGTGTTTTTCAAATTTTTAAAATTAGATAATTTTATTTTATTTTTTAATCTAATTTTATTTTATTTTTTAGTTTCATTTTGATTTGTCAAATGAAATTATTGTTTCATTTTGATTTGCCAAAATTTTATTTGGTTAGCATTGTATAAATTGAAAAATAGAAAAGTGTTTTTCAAATTCTTAAAATTAAATATTTTTTTAGTTTTATTTTGTCAGAATTTTATTTGGTTTGATGAGATTTATACCCAAAAAAATCAATTAAAAAAAAAAATTCAAAACAAATTTACACTATCGTGTAATTTAATTTTTCATAATTTTTTTATTTTATTTTATATATTTTTAAGTAATATTTTTGGTTTAATAAGATTTGTACCAAAAAAATCAATTAAAATAAAAATTTCAAAACAAATTAACACTACCATGTAATTTAATTTTTTATAATTTTTTTTATTTTATTTTATATATTTTCAAGTAATATATTTGGAAAAAAAAAATGGGGCTAAGTTAAGAGGAGAACACTCCTCTCAACCACCCAAAATAAATCCAGTAAACATTTTACAACATTTTTTTATGGAAATTTTAGGTGTTAAATATACTTCTTATCATGTAAAATTTGGTTAAAACTAGATGGAACCTCTAAGAACCTATGGAATTTCGCCACTATCATAACTAATAAATTGTTTGAATTTTTAAAGACCAATGACAATAACATGAGGAAAGAAATAAGGTTTATTCTATGTTTCTATTGGTTTTTGGGTTGGTCTTATTACTATTTTTTATCAAATTTTTCTTGTGAGGTAAGTATTAAGAATTTCAATTGATTTATTATAAATTAACTAGTGGAAATTTAGTGGTTTTTTCAAAAGAGAGTTTATGTTGAAATTGTTTTTGGTGAAATTTGAAGTGTTACTTTTAATTTCAAGTTAAGAGTATATTTTCATTAACTCTTCCATAATGAATATTTGTAAAAGAAATTGTATTTTAATTAACCAAACTAAACAAAAAAATCTAAGAATGCAAGTTATTCATAATGTCCAATGTTTCGGGTGTCCAACATTTCGGGTGGACACTCCACCCATCATCAGGGACATACAAAGTTGATAAGTTGTAAAAGAATCATCAGGGACATACAAAGTTGATAAGTTGTAAAAGAGTGACAGGGTAAGTAAATATAGGAGAGACAGAAAACATACCAAATGTTGGTTTTGTTTCATAGATGACATGTTTGTTATATGGCCTCATGGTCATACCATCTTGGTCTCTTTCTTCCATCATCTTAATAGTCTTTCCCTTGTTGGTTGTGCTCATCTTGCATATTCATGATGGACTCCTCTTCCACCAAGTCTACAGGAAGAAAAATCACACTCACAGATATATTAACGCCACTTCCCATCATCACCGAGCCCAAAAAATTGTTGTTCTTAAAACCTTGATTACCTAGACTATCTATATCTTTGACCCTCAATTCCTCAAGGAGGAAAATATCTACTTAAACAAAGTCATTTTATCCAATATCTACTCTATCTCACAAACTAACCAAGCCTTCCACTAATCCTACAAGCCAAAACCTAAAACCTCCTCTTCCTCCTCCCTCCCTTTTGCTCTCCTCTCTCTTCCTTACATCCAAGGCACCACTCATCACATCATGAGACTCTTGGCTAAGAATAATATCAAGACTTTGTTCAAACCCTAAAAAACCCTTAAACAACTTTCTAGAACTGGTAAAGATAAATCTGACCCAATGTTAGGCCGAGGAGTGTACCATATTCTATGCTCTTGTGGGGAATATTACATAGGCCAAACTGGAAGAACCTTCAAAGAAATTCTCAAAGAGAATATAGTTGATACTACCCATAAATGAATCTCAAAATCAGTTATCATCGAACACTCCTTCAAATCAAAACATCTCATTTTCTTTGACCAAACAAAAACACTAGACCTAGCCCCTCATTACTCATCTCCACTCATTCATGAAGCCCTCAAAATCTAAAAACATCCCAAAAACTTCAACCATGAAGATGGATACAAACTTAGCCACTCTTCGAAATGCACCATTCAACACCTTGACCATTAGACCTCCGACTGGGCGTTGGTTCTTTCTTCTCCGATCTTGACCTTCCATCTCATTGTTTCGTCCCCATTTCCCTTTCTACTTATTTCAACCTCTCTCGGATCCCTTTATCTCTCTTACCTCCATTTAACATGTTCTCTTTGCTAACATGATCTGCTCTTTTCTAATATGGTCTCCCCCCTTTGTCATTTTCCATCCCTTCGTGCATGTCCCTTATCATTTTTCTCTCTTTAATTATTATCGATCTCCTTTATTTTGTTTCCCATTATCATCTTTCTCTCACCTCTATATTATTGATTACATCACCCTCGTTCCCTTTCTCCTCTAATCTCCCCTATACTTTATTTTGAAATTTATTCCTTTATTTTTTCTAATTTTATCACTTATCAATAGTTCTATATATTCTTTCTTTCTCTCCATCCAATCTTAACATCTCTCTATCCTTTATATTCTCTTATCTCTATTCTATTTTTTTCCACTTTTCTACTTTATTATTTTCACATTCTAAGCTCTTCCTTCTTCTCTTCTCCCATATTATAAATGTCCATATATACCCCTTGACTTTTCATTTATATCCTCATACTTTCTCTATTTTATTATTTTATCTCTCTAATCTAATATTAGGTTGTATCCATTGTCCACTCATTCTTTTTAAATAGTTTAATATTACCTTCTCCCTCTCCAAAGTATTATTTCATTTTATTACTTAATTAAGTTAACTCAATATCTTATTCTAATTTTTTATTCTAATCGAATATCTTAATAATATTATAATTTAATCCAATTTATTATTTTATTATTACTTTCAATAATTTATTATTAATATAATTTAACTTAATAATTTTTCTTTTGTTGTTAATTGATTATATTTTTAATTTTTTTTTTCTTAAAGTCTATTTTCTATATAAATAATTTATTATATTTTTTTAATTATTCTTTTCTTATAATGTATCTTACTTAATTCAAACAATTATTTTATATCTTTTCTATATTTATCTATTTCAACACTCTTTTATAACTTATCACTTATGATGGGTGAAGTGTCCACTAGAAACATTGGACATTTTAATTCACAAGTTTCTTGCATCAATAAACTAAATATATATTTTAAAATAAAACTATTTTAAATAAAATATTATATCAAAAAATCAATATTAAATGTTAACAAATAACCAAATAAATAATTTMTAATTTCAAAAGAAAGTAATAACAATCATATTTTGTAATTTCAAATGTAACTTTTTGATGGCTTATAGATTAAAAATGAAAAAAACAATTTTTAAACACACACCTTGAGGAATTTCAAAGAGTTAAAAATGATAATGTAAAGTTTTGGATATAATGTCAAAATCAAATATTTTTATAGATAATCATATAAGAGGATTTGTTTGGTGTATCCATATGATGTGTAAAAACTTTGTTTAATCCTGAACATATCACAATCATGTTTAACCATGGAAGTTACACTCATTGTAGATCTCATTAGAAAAGAAGAAACATCGTGGTCTTTGTTGAAAAGTACTAATTCTATCAAAATACATCATATTTGTTTTATAGAACTTGATGAACACGCAAATATAATAGGATTGTATCTATTTCTTATTATCAAAGATAATATCTTTATGATTTGGAGTTTTTAAAGATTCATAGAAACACAAACTAAGAATTATTCATAACAACCACCAAATATATTATTTTTATTGTAAAATTGATTATTCACTTTATCTCTCAGATCATAGAAATATGAGTGATACATTAAATGTTAAAACATAATCCCTGCTACATAAATTCAATAATATCAAGAATTATATTATTATTTTTTTTAGGATTCCACCTTTACATTAAAAATGTTGCTCCAAGTATTAAGATTGCAAAAGATACATTTCATTAATCTTAGGCTTGGGATAAACTTTATAAAAAAAAACCGTCATATAATTGAATTCCGGAAAATATATCACTGAAGTCTGTGGCAATTATGTGGTAAATATGCGATTGAAGTCTACAGCAAATCTACAGTGAATATATGATTGAATGTTGCGGTATATCTATAATA
>JASDQU010106663.1:109712-129410 GCA_032191745.1 Picea mariana | reverse complement strand
TCACGGCAACATCTACACACATCAATCACTTCACGAAATCTTACACTAGACAGAGGCAGCGCAAGCAAACTACTCACACAGTCTTACGGAAATCTTCACACAAAAGAAATCTACTCTCACACACCTATGTACAGTGAATCAATTGTCTAGAATCTCACATCTTTCTGGCCTTCCCATAAGGGAATCAAGCCAGAACAGGCTCTGATACCAAATTGAGTTTTGGAAGAGCAGACATTGAACAAGACTAACACACAAATGATAATTTGTATTACCCTCTTACACTTGGATACATTATGTATATATAGTTGGAGTGAGATCTAACTGATCCCAATCTTAGAGGAAGAGGTTGAGAGAATCTCTCAACATCCTCCAACAACCCAATCCAATCCCTAGACACTAGGATGCATCATAATGAGGCATTATCTCTAACACCCTGTACTGAAGTTAAAACCCACAAATTATTAGCTATACATAATCATTATTATCAAAACTAAAAACAAAATTACCAGACGAGGAATAAGTTAATATCCTTCCCCATACTTTGTGTAGCCAGGAAATAAGTTGGAGACCAAGAACATTCGCTTCCAAAGGCAAGGTGAACCTGTATGCAGACCACGGGAACGAGATTGGAATTCAAGCTGCAACAAAAAGGATAAAACAAAAGAAAAACAGATGCAACTATAATCTAGACGACTATATAAACCATGGTGTTCTCCCCTGGTTCGAAAACATACTGTAAATCCAGGGAATACATATGAAAAACGAAACCCTAAGTTTGACAAATCGGATAAGGACTTCAGTACTTACCAACTAACAACAAAAAGGATTAATGGTTTGGTAGAGAACTCATTATTGAATATGCAGTAAAGTTGGTATAGTAGCTAGCTGAAGGACTAACAGTAAAATCTAATGGCACCAACGATGTGGAAGAAGCCCTTTCTCTTAGTCACGGTTTTTAACCGGAGTTTATTCTAACTCTAACATTACTAAACCCAAAGTTTATTCTAACTCTAACATTACTAAACCCAAGTTAACTCAAGCTTTGAAGCGATGTGATAGAGTACATCTTTTGCTAGATCATAAGTATTGGGCATAAGTGTTGTAATGCATAAAGTCCCTAATGCCAAAGGCTAGGGCGAGATTACAATAAAGTGAATGATTCGCTCCATAACCAAAGTAGTAGGTAGCCTTATATTAGTTATATTCTTATTAATATTATTAATATATTGAAGTTCGAGGGATTTTGTTAAACAATGTAGTAGTTGAATTGGGAATAAATGAATAAAGATGGGAAAAAGTAGTGGCGGCAATGGAAATTGTAGCTTAGATGTGGCAAGTAGCATGAAGCACATGTGGCCTTTAGAGTTTCATTTATTTTTTGAAAGTATATACTCTATTTTTCTATGTTGAAAATTTCTGTCTATTTTGTCTCTATATGTGGGAGGACAAAAAAAAGTTATATTCAAATTAAATAAAAACAATTTCTTGACATTCAGCATAGTGGAAAATAAAAATAATTTAAATGTATTTGTCATATAGATTGGGATTGGGGCTCCCACGAACCATAAGCATAGAGGAAGATAAAAAATTATGAGGACATAAATATAAAAGGAGATAAAAAAACAATTTTATTTGAAATATATCAAAAAATAATATTGTTTGTTACATATTCTTGGAAATTTAAATGCGTTTGTCATATAGACTGGGATTGGGGCTCCCATGGATCATAAGAGAAATATGTACAAGAAATTGGACTGTAGAAAGAAAAAGTGGGCGACGGTAGAGTGTAATACTTGAAAATAATAAATTGAAAGGTATCAGTCTTTGGCTAGACATTTCTATTTAAAAAAGTGGAATAAATGGGTTGATAAACAAAGAAGGATGTGATCAGTAAATAATTATAGTGATGGTACATATGACCCCTTTTTCTATTTTCTTGTTGATGCCTTTTCATTGATGTCATCGATGACTACTAAAATCGTGGAAACTTCCTATTGCCTTTCGTTGGCGACCTGCTTCAATTCTCTTTCGAGCCATTCTTCAATGTAGCTTCTCATTGGGTCGAGGTTGATCTCATTCCGTATTTTTATGTTGAAAAGTTAAGTCGATAGAAAGATTGTGCAGAGCCTGATCAATTTCCTCATTCTATACCGAATAGTCTACTAGCCAGTTGTCGACATCATCTTGACCATATTCAAGGATGTTGTAAAACTTTTCCAAAGACAACGCCTTAAAAATATCAACCTGCTTATCAAAGACTTGCTTAGTTAAGGGCAAGGAATTGACGATTAAGTTGGGGTCTTGGAAGTCGTTGGTCCTTCTAGCTAAGTCTATTCTGATCAACTTTGTGAATAAATTTTCTTTCTTTGATATGGCTTGTTCACATGACTCAACAATGAGATGCAAGTTCTTCACTTTTCCTTTCCAGCATGCATTTAATTGTCCGACCCAGTTTTTGGATGGGAGATCTTGTTGTCTTCTTCTCATTTTTGTCATGTTGTTGACAATGGTGCCAAAAGGAAGGAAAAGGTCTAAATAGAAATGTTCTTCATCTTTTAAATCTGCCTACAAATGTTCAATAAAATTATGTTCCCTCGTTCCAAGGGAAGTCATGGTTCGTGATGTTTCCCACGCCTCAGTAATCAATTCCATTCTTTTCTTGATATTATTCTCCACATATCCTCTACACGATGACAGGAGGATGGAGGATCCTTTTAACTCGGTTGCAGGGGTGGTGGGCATGGCTATTTCCAAAGGATTGGAAAGCAATGGCATAGGAATCAAGGCTTCTTCCAATTCCTTGACCTGGTCCTTTAGTCTGACATTCTCAGCCTCAATGCCTCTAATGGAATCATAAAGAGCATCTGCGGTCACTATGTGAAGTCGACAGATTTGGGATGGCTGCATTTTCGCAAGGCTAACCTCTAAACGCGATTTTCCTTTCTTATTTTTTACATCTTTTTTTTCAATAATTAATTTTTTGGACTGCTGTCAAAAAAAATGCTCTGGAACATGAAGGATTCATCTTCGTCAAAATTTTCGATATGAGATATGTCCATTGGACGAATATGTTGGATCGCATCTTCGGGCTAATCAAGGTAGCAGAATACGCTATCCAGATCAGGCTCATTCCATATTCTCACTCTCAATTTCGGGCTCTTTCGCATGTGCCACAATTTTTTTTCTCTTCTTGTCCATTGGAAGCTTGTGAGAACTATCAATTTTGGGGTGAGGATGGTTGTTATCTTCTCCTCCATTTGAAGAAATCTGAGTTTCTTTGTTGTTGTGGTGGGCCGTTGGAGCGATGCTCTGGGATGTCGTACTTTTGGGAGTGTTATCCATTGATTGAACACTCTTCTCATCGGGGCCTTTTCCTTGTTGCTTGTACAATTAAGTGGTGCTTTTGCAGTGTGTTTAGGTCGTCGGCATCAAAAGAAGGAGCGTTGTCGTCAATGTCTCTGTTTTTGGTCAGGTGTTTTTTGAAAAAAGAATTGTCGAAGCCAAGTGTTTGTAAATGTTGTAAAAAAAAAATATTGGGGTCAAACCCTCTTAGGATTTCAACATATCTTAGGTTCAAGTTGTTGAAATGGGTTGCGAATTTGTCAGTTTTGTTGACGTTCCTCAACACAAAGTCCCCGACTTTCCAAGGCAGAGGAATAAACTTATTTTTTCTCTTCTCTTGGAATAGATGGAACCAGTAGTTGTATTTCCTTGCTACTTCTGTAACAAACATTCTATCTGTAATGTGAGATGGAAGGAGAGCAGGTTTTTCCCTAGATCCGAAAATCCTTATCACATTGTAATTATCCATATGTTCAAGTGCCCCCTTCTTGTCCAAAAACCTGGTTTCCTAGTCAGATATGCGAGGAGCATCTTCTTCTAACAACAAAACTTTGAAAACACACACAAAGCCATTAAAAACCTCATAAAAACAGTGGGAGGCCTTGTGCTTCCACAGGGCATGGTACCAGAATGTTACAGGTTTGAATTCCCAACTGACCTTCTTGGATAGAGACAATTTTGGAAACTAGCAGCAATGTGCTATCGCAAAAACTAATTAGGATGACATATAAAATTTCTTCTCCTTTTTGAAGCTTGATAATTGGGAACAAATTTCATGTGAAATTAACTTGCCCCAATAAAAAATGGCTTGTTCCTTGATTGTGAAATACAAAATATAAAGAGCCATCCGAGAAATAGTTGATGTGTACTCTTGTCTCGTTTTTCTTTTAAACAACCAGGCAATTTCTCGAAATGGATTTCTAAATGAACTAACCTGGAAGCTTGGGATATCTTCAGGAATACCATCGGTTCTTCCAAGAAATCAGGCAAGAGGTCCAACCTATTATTATTCTTTCTTAGGAACTGCTTGGAATCTTCTCATTTGAAAGTCAATGTTGGCTCCGCAAATCTTAACATCTCATGGAATACCTAAGGTGACAAAGAAACAGAAGAGAGGTCCCGTAGTGGAATAATTATTTGGTCTGAAATAAATTTATCGGCACACCAAGATACCAACTCCTTACAGTCAAAAACTTCAGGGGAACAGCCTACATGAGAAATCCCAGAGGTCCAAATTACTTCGTTCTAGGTGGCAGGGGATGAGTAATAATAATATGCCCTCAACCACTAGAAGTTTTGGTCCTCACACCCAAATATGTTCATTGTATCTCCACAGAATTGTTGTCGATCTAATGCCATAGGTTTATGGGAACGTTCGTTTTCTCTAGGTGATGGTTGAAATGAATAGTTGGAGGCGATAATATAACTCTCTGCAAATGTTGGTTCAATGCTTATGAATGGGAAAGCTTCTCGAGCCTTTCTCTCATTAATGACAATCTCTATGGGTGTTGCATGATGAGATGTTAGCAGTAAAACTTACGTATTGCATATTTAGAAGTGCGAAGGTGGCAGATACGACGAAGAGAAATTAAGGATTGGAGGTTTCTTGAACGTGCCAACTCGACGACGTGCGAATGACATTTCATGATTTTGAAATCAACACTCGAAATGGATAATATAACCCTCCACAAATATTGGTTTAATGTGTATTAATAGGATATCTCCTCAATCCTTTCACTCAACAATGACAATCTATACGATTCTTGCACGATGAGATGTTAGAATTAAAGGTAACTAACTGCATATTTAGAAACAATTCTTGCACGATGAGATGTTAGAATTAAAGGTAACTAACTGCATATTTACAAACAATATCTATATATANGACAAGTGCGAAGGTGACAGAGACATGGAAGATCAAGGAAGGAATGGAAAGGTCTGAAAAGTGCTCAGACGGGATTCAAAATATGGTTACGGGGGATACTCAGGAGAGGTGAGTGTCCAACGGTCAAATTTTATGTATCCAAATTTTTTACTGCAAAATCTATAAAACAGAAGAGAGCATGATGGGGCAGTTCAATGGCTGGTTTGTATATTTTTGGAATTCCAGGAAAGTGGCTAAGTATGGAATAGGGAAATGGTGGGTCGAACTCATTTTCAGAATTGAGGATTGAAGATTTAATGAACGAACCAACTTGACAATGAACAAATGGAATTCCATGATGTTTGAAATTAACACTCAGAAGGGATAATATAACGATCCAGAAATTTTGGTTTTATGCGTATTAATGGGAGATCTCCTCAAATCATGGTTTAGCATTAACGCTTGCTAATTGCATACTTAGAAATAAGATCTTATATATAATTTCTAATTGCTAATTACAAAGGGCACGGGCACATGAAACAATGATTAGGAATTGGATATTTCTTGAACCCGCCAACCCGATTATCCACAAAAGAAATTCGAAGAAATGGCGAAGTATGGAAAGAAAATAGATGAGATTTAAAATGGGGTGACAATAGTTCCACAGGAGATGCGAGGACTCGACGATCAAATTCTATGTCTTGGAAGTATTTAGTGAAAAATGTGTACCATAGAAGAGAGTAATATAGGTAGACTCTAATACAGAAGACAATATAATGTGAGTACAGTTGTAAATTTGTATATCGCGGAAGTCAGGGTACTATTTGCAGGTCACAGAACAATAGAAGTGCAATCTAGAGCCCTCCTACCTAGGAATTCACGGTCGGAGAAGTGGTTGGGTATGGAATGGGGAAGCGGTCAGCCAGGGTCATGATATAAAATCATGAGTGCAAATGTGAACCCGCGAGACCGCCAACCGGCGCAGCTAGACATTTTCAGAAAAACGACTAAGTGACGAGAAAGATAAAGTACAGGGAAAAGAGAAATGAAAATTTGGTTAAGTATAGAAGACGGAAAAGAAGGGCTAATATATTCACATCTATAATAGATATCCCATATCCTGGAAAGATCTTTTTTTCATGTTTCTATAGAAGTTATATACTTATTGCATATACTTGGAAACATGTGCGAAGGTGGCGGGCATAGAAAACAATGAATAGGAATTTGAAATTGTTTGAACCCACCAACCCGACGATCTGCGAAAGAGATTGCAAGAAATGGTCATGGAAAGCTATCGGACAAGCTTCAAAATATCCTGACAAGGGTTCCTGAGGAGATGTGAGGCCTCGACAGTCAAATTGTGTTAATCGAAACTTTTGAGTGCATATTGTGTAACACGGAAGAGGGGCTGATGTAGGAGTCTAGAAGTCAATTTGTATATCATAGAAGTCGGGGGGCTGTTTGCAGGTTCAGGAACACTGGAAGTGCACTCTTCATGTCCAGGAATCCACAAGAGAGAAATTTAGGTAAGTATGGAATTGGAGGCATGAAAGAGATTCCAAGAAATGGCGAAATATGGAAAGAGGATGCATGGGTTTCAAAATGGGGTGACTATAGTTCCCCAGGAGACGTGAGTACCCGAAGGTCAAATTGTAGGTCTCGAAACTTTCGTGTGCAAACTATGTATCATGGAAGAGGGTATAATGTGGGAGTGTAGCAGTAAATTTGTATATCGTAGAGGTCTGGGTTGTTGGGTATGTGTTATATTCTTTGCATGAGTAGTAGTTTCACATATTGAATAAGTTTCACATGCCTCGGGAAATGTGTCACATATTTAGGTGGTTTTTTGGCACATGGGTTTTGCCGATGGTTTTCTATTTATGATTAAGGAATTAGGGTTGTGGACTAATCCAGGTCATTGGGTTAGGGTTTTGGATGTCGCTGGCTCCTATATGTATATTGTATTGTAAAAAATGTAACACAAATGAATGAATATAGAATAGGCTAGTTTTCTCGGTTTGGGTTTCTAGGGTAAAAATCTCTGTGTAATGTTTGTATTTGTCTTTGTATCTTTTTTGTTCTTTTACTGAATATATGTTTGCATTAGATATTGTACAAGGTTATAATTTACACAAGTGTTKTTTACAGGCCACAGAACAATGGAAGTGCAATATAGAGCCCGCCTACCCGGGAATCCGTGATATGAAAAGTGCCTAGGCATCGAATGGCTAGTGGTTGGTTGGAGTCACGATATAAAGGCACGAGTGMAAATGTGAACCCGTGATTCATCCAATGTGTGCATTGAAATATTTTTGGAAAAATGACGAAGTAACGAGAAAGAGAGAGTAGAGGGGAAAAAGAAACGAGAATTTGGTCAAGTATAGAAGAGGGAAAAGAAGATCCAATATATTCAAATCTACAATAGATATTCCATTTCCTAGAAATATATTTTCTGTATGTTGTTGAAGAAGTTGTATACATATTGCATATACTTGGAAAGAAATCTAAAGGTAGCAGGCACACGAAACAACAACTAGAAATTTGAAATTTCCTAAACTCGCAAACTCGACGATCCGCAAAATAGATGTCAAGAAATGGTCAAGTGTGGAAAGCGGTCGAACGGGCTTCAAAATAGGGTGATGTGTTCCCGAGGAAATGTAAGGCCCTGAATTTCAATTTGTATATATTGGAACATTTCAGTGAAAAATGTGTAACACGAAAGAGGGGATGGTGTGGGAGTCCAGAAGTAAATCTGCATATCGTAGAAGTTAGAGGTTGTTTGTAGGTCATGGAACAATGGAAAGTGCAATTTAGACAAAGGGGGAGTACTTGGTCGCAACACATGAATCTGCCAACCCGTACAAGAAGATATTTTCGGAGAAAATGACTAAGTAACCAGAAAGAAAAACTACAGGGGATAAAATAGTGGGAAAATAGAAAGGCGAAGGGCAATTTTCGTAAGTGAGAATTGGTTTCAAACAAGCCCCATTGTTGTAAAACCATCATTTTCTAGTAATTGTCATCAAATGCTCTGTTGAAGATTAGATTTTATTGCAACTTGTGGGAGTAAGTGTGTTCTTGATACATTATTCCATGACTGTAACATATTAACTTAAGTATTAAAATTATTACAAGATGGGTTGTTAGCATTAAAGCTTAATAATTGCATGTCTAGAAACAAGAATGATGATCTTGTTGCAACATTCTAATATGGTATTGTTCTATCTGCATTATGAATAGAATTGAACGTTGGTTTGAAACTGTCTAAAATTCATTTTTTGTTTCCATAAAAGCCTGATGGATCGACATAGTGCATTGTCATATAAYTGTTAAATGCTCCATTTTAGAAATAATTACTTAAKAAAATACAATATCGAAGAACTACGAGACTATTGAACCATGCCAATGAGAAGACTCAAGAATACTCCAAGGCAATTTTTTTAATAGTAAATCCATTAAAAAAAAAAGAATATTGAGCACTGTATATCTATCCTTAGAAATTGGACCGAGTTTTTTGGGCCAAAACATTGAACATATTTTCCATAAACACAGGCACAAGATCTGCAACATGCAGAAGCCATTGCGATGTTCTTCAACATGCATACAAAACTAATTACCATGCTTTATTTTTAGGAAATCCTTCTAGTCTTCTCCTCGGTGGATCAATGTTCGGCTCCCCGATCTCAAAATTTTGCGAAAGACCTGAGCCGACAAAGAAACAGGAGAGTGGGTCTGAAGTGGAATAAATACTTGGCTTGAAGCAAATGAACAACAATCTTGTGGTAAAATTGATAGTTCTCACAAGCTTCCCGTGAGGAAGAAGACAAAAAATGTTGCAAGGAAAATAGAATAGACCGAAACTAAAATTTAGGACACATTAAGAAACCACCTCCTGACAGTCAAAAACTTCAGGGACACAGGTTTTACGTGCAATTCCAGAGGCCCAAATTAGTCCATTTTGGGTAGAAGGAGATGACTAGTAGGAATATTCCTTGCACCAGTGAGAGTTCTGGTCCTCATTCCCTAAGATGTTAATTGTATATCCAGAGAATAGGATAGTGGTCCTGCAATTGAATAATTTTTTGGCTTGAAATATATCTCTGGGAGCATCAACAGATCATTTTCTTATAGTGAAACACTTCCTCCCAGAACAGAATAATTTGGACCTCTGGAATTCCTACTTTCGAGCTGCAAAGCGGCTATTATGTTCAACGTCAATTTATTTTCTGAAACCCCTTCTTTTGGTGTTGTCAGGACTGCTATCGCCAAGATGGGAAGTGTCACTTGTTATGGTTGATTTCAATTTGGGCGCATGAGTGGGGATAGTCTCTGCATTTCCATCATCCATTTTCGTATCATTATCCATCGGATCATCTTCTTCCAGCTCGAAATCCATCGCATCAACCTCTATGCTAGCCATCAATACAGGTGGGAAGGTTTCCTGAGAAGACAGAGTTGCCTTGGAATTATTTGGCTTGAAATATATCTCTCGGTGCACCAAGGGACCATCTCCTTTTTTGCTCCTGGGTGGAGGGAGATGAGTAATAAGAATATGCCCTAGAATACTGCAACCTCTGGCCATCATGCCCAAAGGTGTTCACTGTATCTGGAAAGAACTGCTTTGGAATTGCTACCATAAGTTAATGAGAATTTCCATTTGCTCCAGATGATGTTTGAAATGAAAATTAGGGAGGGATAATATAACCCTCTGCAAATCTTGGTTTAATGCGTATCAATGAAAGATCTCCTTGATCCTTTCATTGATCAATAACAATCTCCAAGGTTCGTGTGTAATGAGTTGTTACCATTAAAACTTACTATTTTCATATTTAAAAAAAAGTTCGAAGGTGGCAATGACGACGAAGAGAAATTAAGAATTAGAGATTCTGTAAAGGCGCCAACCGGCCGATGCACGAAAGGGATTTCATTATGTTTGAAATTAATACTTGGAAAGGATAACACTCTTCTCCGCAAATCTTGGTTTAATTTGTATTAATGAAAAATCTTCTCCGACCTTCCGGACATTAATGACAATCTTATGGGTTCCTACATGATGAATTACTAGTGTTAAAGTTTAATAATTATATATCTAGAAAGAAGTACAAAGGTATCAGTGATGGTAAAGAGAGACTAAGCATTGTACATTTCGTCCACCCTCCAACCCGTGAAACAGATTCCAAGAAATGGCCAAGTATTGAAAGCAGTCGGGCGGATTTTAAAAATAGGGTCACAAGATATACCCAGGAGACATGAGGGGCCGATGGTCAAATTGTATGTCACAATGACATATTTCGGCCATCAATTTGTATATCACGTAATTTCGAGTGTTGTTTGTACGTAGAGGAACAGTGGAAGCGCAATGTTGAGAAAGCCTAGCCAAGAATCGATGATGGTAATAGTGGACAAGTATGCAATGGACAAGCGGTTGGTCAGAATTGTAATATAAAATCACTAGAATACTCGGAACAGGAAATATTGACTATCTTGAAAACAGGGCCATAAGCTCTACTCGGGAGACGTGAGGGCCTGATGGTCAAATTGTATCTACCCCAACTATTGAATGTAAAATGTGTAACATGAAAAAGGAGACAATGATGGATTTTGAGGGTCAATTTGTATATTGTGGAACTTTGGGTGTTGTATATAAAAGTAAGAGACATTCAGAAAAAGGACCAAGCAAATAGAAATTGAAAGCAAAGGAGATAAAGGGGAATTTTTTTGCTAATTTGTAGATCACAGAAGTCCGGGTGCTATTTGCAGGCGGTGGAACAATGGAAATGCAATGTTGAACTTGTCTATCCGAGAACCCATGATTCAAAAATTTTATTCACTATGATACGGGGAAGCGGTCGGTTGGGCTGGTGATATAAAAGTAACAGTGGAAATTTGAAGATGTGAATCTTCCAACTCCCGCACCTAGACATTTTCTGAAAACTGAGTAAGTAACCAGAAGGGAAAGCAGAGGGGAAAAAGAAAGGCGATGGCAATTTTCGGAAGCGGGAATTGGTGTAAGAAATCCCCATTGATGGTGTTAATAGTAACTATGAAGTGCATTAAACATGTGAACAGGTTCTTCAATCAAGGAATAGATACAACAAGCCATGCTTATAGTTTCCAGGATCTGTTTGTATAAGAGAAGCATCGAAAATATACAGGAAAATCAATTTTGGGATGTTTAAGTAAAGTTATTGTATTGTTACCTTCACCGCAAGTATAAAAATGATGAATTTGAATTTTAATGTCCTCTCGTTGATATGATAGTTCCATTGGACTTTGCATAGTATATATTATTTTATTTCAAATTATTCCAGGAGACTAATTTTGCTAAGTTCATCAATAAAGGAAAAGTGCTAAAAACGAGATAAAGGGGAATTTGTTTGTTAATTTGTAAATCGGGGAAGTCTGTGTGATGTTTGTAGGTGGTGGAATAATGGAAACGCAATGTTGAACCCACCTGTTAGCACTAGGAATCACCCTCGGAATTTAATGAGGATAATCCCAGTACCCATTAGTTTATACAGTAAATGTAAATGAGTTTTAAGGGGGTCAAATGGATAAGACTTGAGATAATAATGTTCCAACTAAAAAATTTGGGCTAGCATGCACAAGAAATTGAGGTCTTGTATCAACTTCAGTTAGTAAGTTGGAGTAAAGGTGAATAGGAGGAAGAATTTGGTGAGAAAGTGTAGCTCGGTCTGCTATGGACATCAGGTCTTCCAGCAGCCTAAGGAGGAAAAAACTCAAACACAAGATTCTCTTGAATTCAAATTTTCAAGGAAACTGAAAGACATTATAACAACACTATAATCAAACATTCATCATAATACAGTTACAACAATCCATGTGAATCATTCCATCATGAACTCTCTCAGTATCAAAGGAAAATAATATGGAAGAAGAAAGATGACTTAGATTAATCAAGAAGTCTCAAATCAAGTTACATAACCAGAGAACCAGAGTTCTTCATCAAAATATTACAATAAGGGAGCCTAGCTCAACCATCAACCTTTACAAAATATCAAAACTGCCTATATATAAGAATAACCGTTGTAACCATCAGGAGTATGATTGGATTGTTGCATTCAAAGTTTTCAGTTGGTGTCTGCTCTGTCATACTCCGCAGACAATATTTTGTTGTTAGATGCGAGCTCTAATCTGCAAATCCTTTCTGGCTTTCCATTTATGTGCTGAGACGAGGTCTCAAAAACCGCTCGCATTCTCAGTAACTGCCTTCATCAGGATCAGGATGAGGTCTGACACCCATGAATGTTCATGGACGGTGCCAACAACTTCTGCGATTCAATTTTGACTCCTCGAGGTTATGAAAATCCTCTTCTGTGACCAAGCATTTTCCCAAAATGTGTTTCAGGACTTTTTGTTTTGGGTGCTTCGATGTGAGCCACTCCCAACTCTCCCGATTTCTGAACTCGTGAACTGGAGCTTAGAGAGTGATAGCTCCCTTATCATGGACCCCTCTGATATGACCATCGCTATGACTTGGGGCTTATCTTCAAGGCGCTTCAGCACTTCGCGTGCTTAGGGCTTCAGCCCTTCGGGACTTTGCAATGTTTCTCATTTTAAAACTCCCAAAGTATGACTCCCAGAGTGACAAATTTGATGGCGCATGGCTCTTGCTAATTGAATTGTCCAGATCTATTTTAGGCTTCGTCCATTGATTTTTGGCTTTGAATGAGTCTCTCTGAGTGTTGTGCTTTGCGCTCATGGTTGCGGCCTGCAGCTCTTGACAAATTTATGTGATAACATTTGGCTCCACAGGGGATGGAATGCTCCCTGTGAGCTTCCAAGAACAAGTAGTTCAAGTGCCTTAGCTGTTGGTATATGGAGTCATTCTCTGAAACATCATACTAAAGAAAACAGGCCGACACGTACACTATTCTAAAAATGAAAGCAAGCACACCTGCTCTTGAGAGAGCTTATTTATGTACAAAACCTAAGTTAACTAACTTTTACAAAATGCTAGGTGAAAGTAAACTTCCACCATAGCCATTCAAACTGTTTGATAACTGAATCCTTTGCTTCATTGCAAATGATCCATAAAAGACAAGGAAAGTGTGATAGTTGACTAATTTCATTCTTATGATCACCCATATTATCTTCAAATGTTGATAAAAAGATCAAGCCTGCATGCTCTAAAGAATTTGAAAAGTGTAACTTTATGTACTCATCGATAGGGTCATGAAACTTAAGGCAACGCGTGATTAACTTATGAAAGGTTACCTTCATTGTTTCAAAGTTGTTGAAAGCTGGCTTGATGTCCTCTACATGCACACTTGATTGAATGACATCCACAAGCATCTGTGGGTCAAAACTCTTCTTGTTATGAACTGTAGGTACAAGTGGAAGAAGGTTGGACGTAGGAGGTTGTTGATCCACTGATGACTACTGATTTAATTATGGCTGTGTATAAACGATCTCTTCACGTGCCTCAACTAAGGGATTCTCCTGGTCAAAATCTCGAGTTGTGTCTTCTGTGACAAGGGCAACTTCTGCATCATCCTTACTGTCTTCATAGTGATCAAATATAATATAAGTTTGATGCTCATCATCACTAGAATATCCATAAAAAAATGGGTTGCCTTTCATGTCTATGATCAACCTTTAAAACAGTAATTTCATCAAGAATATAACTATTAAAAATATCCATTTCAGGAACATTAGTAATTGTTGCTTCTAGTTGTTCATACACATGATTTTCATCAAGACAGGGTTGGTCATGGATACCTGCATTGAAGAAAAAATTATCCATAGTCTTTTCTTCATAGGGACAGCAGATAAAAACTACCTTACGTTCAGAGTTGAGATGATACTGACTTTGAATCCTGCCACAAGCTCAGAGATTCTCCTCTACTTCCTCAACATTAATGAATAACTGTAATAAATATGTAGATTTCCCTTCTCTCAGGAGAAGGACAAGATTTGAATGTTGATCCATGACATAGTACACCATGGAAACAGTCTCATTGGGTATGATATCTACAGGCATACTATGATAAACACTGTAAAACCTCTTGTTGAAGACAACCAAGTCTTCCCCTTCCCCTCTCCTCAAGGAATTATAATCATCCCAGTATTGATCAGGTGACTTGTTCTCACCCCACCACTTTAAAAAAAACATTGTATAGCTCAACCCAAGAACCAATGGAGTCATCTCCAAACCCCTAAATCATATAGCATCATCTCCTAACAAGGATTTGGAAAACAACCTCATGGTAAGATCCTCATGAACTATCTCAAACTGATCAATAAAATTTATGAAAGCCTCCACATGCCTCTCAGTTGTAACATGATCCTCTCTAGAAAAATGAGGAAAGTACTTAAAGAAATCATGAAGATAAGGATGAAGATGATATGGAAGATTTAAAGTTTTAAACAACTTGTCTTTGATTCTAGTTTGAAAACTAGTGGGCTTAATATGAGGATTAACACACTCATGGCAAGGCTCAACAATAACAACAGGATGTGATGAGATTTGAGGAGGTTGTGGATCAGTTTCAACCTCCCCAGGGTTGCAAGGGTGATTGAGTTCAGGAGGGGTTTCAATATGAAGCTCATCTTTATGAGTAGGCTGAACTAAGGATATAATATTAGCATCTACAACACAGGCATAAAGCAGGTCTTCTTCTTCCAAGGATGGATATATCAATGAAGACTGGTGATCAACCAAATAAATAAAGAAAAATATGATCCTCTTTATATGTGAAGGGAAAAACAAAAATGAGTTGATAAAGAACAACATCAGTTCATGAAGAAAGCGCATAAGATGATACCTAGTCACTCCCTTCATATTTCTTTCAATAGGATCCTCCCCAGTGGAGTCTCTAATGTGGATTCACTAGGTAGATGATTACATTCAATTTCTGTATCCCTCTCTTTTCTACCATCAAGAGTTGGATCTATGTCGTTCTTCCCAGGTAGCTCATCAATCTCCTTGAATTCGTCCCCAACAATGGCACCATTTATGTTAGCACTAGGAATCACCCTCATACTCTAATGAGAATAATCCCAGTATCCATCAATTTATACAATAAATGTAAATGAGTTTTAAGGGGGTCAAATGGATAAGAATCGAGATAATAACGTTCCAACTCAAAAAATCTAGGCTRGCATGCACAAGCAATTGAGGTCTTGTATCAACTTCAGTCAGTAAGTTGGAGTAAAGGTGAATAGGAGGAAGACTTTGGAGAGAAAGTGTAGAGTTCTTGTATGGACATCAAGTCTTCCAGCATCCTAAGGAGGAAAAAACTCAAACACAAGATTCTCTTGAATTCAAATTTTCAAGGAAACTAAAAGACATTATAAAATCTCTATAATCAAACATTCATCATAATATAGTTACAACAATCCATGTGAATAAGTCCATCATGAAATATCTCGGTATCAGAGGAAAATAAGATGGAAGAAAAAAGCTAACTTAAATTAATCAAGAAGTCTCAAATCAAGTTACATAACCAGAGAACCGGAGTTCTTCATCAAAATATTACAATAAGGGAGCCTATTTCAACCATCAACCTTTACAAAATATCAAAACTACCTATATATAAGCAGAACTGCTGCAACCATCAGGAGTGTGATCAGATTGTTGCATTCAAAGTTTTCAGTCGACGTCGTCTCTGTCAGACTGTGCAGACAATATTCTGTTGTCAAACGTGAGTTCTAATCTGCCAATCTTTTCTATCTTTCCATTTATCTTCTCAGATGAGGTCTCAACCACCGCTCTCATTCTCAATAACTTCCTTAATCAGGATGAGGATGAGCCCTGAAGCCCATGAATGTTCTTAGACAGTGCCAATGACTTTTGCGAGTCAATTTTGACGCCTCAAAGTTATGCAAATCCTCTTTTATGACCAAGCACTTTCCCAAAAGGTGTTTCACGACTTCATGTTCCGGGTGCTTCGATGTGAGCCACTCCTGACTCTCCCGATTTCTGAACTCGCAAACTATATCCTAGAGAGCGCTAGCTCCCTTCTTATGGACCCCTCCAATATGACCACCGCTACAACCTAGGGCTTATCTTCAAGGAGCTTGGGTACTTCGAGTGCTTCAAGATTCGGCCCTTCGGGACTTTGCAATGTTTCTCATTTTAAAACTCTTGAAGTAAAACTCTCAGAGTGACAGATATGATGACACATGGCTCTTGCTAATTGAACAATCCAAATCTATTTTGGGCTTTGTCGATTGATTTCGGGCCTAGAATGAGTCGCTCTCACTGTTTTGATTTGCGCTCATGGTTGTGGCCTACAGCCCTTGACAAATTTATGTGATAACACCACTTATCTGGTAGCCCACCTATCTGGGAACCCACGTCTTCAGATTTCCACTTATGTGATAACACCGCCTATCCAAGAACTCGCGATTCAAAAACTTTATTCAATATGAAATGGGGAAGCGGTCATTCAGGCTGGTGATATAAAAGTAAGTGGAAATCTAAAGACATGAATCCGCCAACTCTCGCACCTAGACATTTTCTAAAAAACGAGTAAGTAACAAGAAATGCAAAGCAGAGGGAAAAAAGAAAGGGGATGGAAATTTTCGGAAGCGGGAATTGGTGTAAGAAATCCCCATTGATGGTTTTAACAATAACTATGAAGTGCATTAAACATGTGAATAGGTTCTTCAATCAATTAATAGATACAACGATCCATGCTTATAGTTTCCAGGATCTGTTTGTATAATAGAAGCGTCGAAAAGTTATAAGAAAATCAATTTTGGGATGTGTAAGTAAAGTTATTGTACTGTCAACTTCACCGCAAGTATAACAATGAAGAATTTGAATTTTAATGTCCTCTCGTTGATATGATAGTTCCATTGGACTTCTCATAGCATATATTCTTTTATTTCAAATTATTCCACGAGATTAATTTTGCTAAGCTCATCGATAAAGGAAAAGTGATAAAAACAAGATAATGGGGAATTTGTTTGCTAATTTGTAGATGGTGGAAGTCCGAGTGTCGTTTGCAGGTGGTGAAACAATGGAAACACAATGTTGAACCCACCTATCTGGGAACCCATGATCTAAAAAGTTTGTTCAATATGAAACGGGGAAGCGATCGGTCGAGCTGGTGATATAAAAGTAGGTGGAAATATGAAGACGTGAATCCACCAACTTTCGGACCTAGACACTTTTCGAAAATGAGTAAGTAACCAGAAAGGGAATGAAGAGGGAAAAAAGAAAGGGGATGGAAATATTTGGAAGCAGGAATTAGTGTAAAAAGGCCCCATTGATGGTCTTAACAGTAACTATGAAGAGCATTAAACATGTGAACAGGTTCTTCAATAAAGGAATAGATACGGTGATCCATGCTTATAGTTTCCAAGATCTTATTGTATAAGAGAAGCGTCGAAAAGATACAAGAAAATCAATTTTGGGATGTCGAAGTAAAGTTATTGTATTTTCAGCTTCACTGCAAGTATAACGATGAATTTAAATTTTAATGTCCTCTCGTTGATATGATATTTCCATTGGACTTTGCATAGTATATATTATTTTATTTCAAATTATTCCAGGAGATTAATTTTGCTAAGTTCATCGATCAAGGAAAAGTGATAAAATGAGCCACATACTACATTTGTGTCACAAAGCTTATATTAAAGGGCAAAGCATGTCCTCTATAGTCTTTAAGATCATAGAAAAACTGTGAAGATCCTAAATGTATTATTAATTTTCCTGAACGAAGCATACAACCAAGAACCAAGTAAACACCAAATGTATTGGAAGTTGAGGCAAAAGGCAACGCATGAACATAGAAGGCATCAAGAAAGATCCCACAAGGTTCCATAGAGTAGTACGCATCGACCTTTGCATCAAACAATTTGATATATAAAAAAAACACATCGTGGAATTCATTTTCTCTTACATCTGGTATATGTTCGCACGAGCAAATAACTGGGGCCATGGGATATGAACAAAAGTATACCAAAAACAAGAAAACACAAAACCAATGGAGCTTTGTCATTGTATGCTAGCTATAACCACACCTCAAAATGGGGAACAAGAAAGTTTTCGATTACTATTTTACCATTAAGCAAGATCACTATGGACATTTTCTTCTGATAGTGCCATGGTCTATCACTACTAGTTTTAACAATGCCAAATTTCCAATATTATTGGAAATTTCTGATGATTCTTCCCAGAGGAGAAGCTATTTCAACGGTTCAAAGGATGGGCCCGAGTTATTTACAGTTGGATACCTTTTATGGGATTTTCTCTCATGCTTCCCATTTCTAGACTAAACAATCTTATGCGTGTGTATATCACCAACAACTGCACCTGCCTATATGAATTACAATGCCCGAACTCCCCAATCTTTATAGCGAGATCTGAAAATCTCAAACTCATGTTTCAATCCATGCTAAATCATTTTTTTTTCAATTAGGGAATCGAGAAAATGCATATAACATACCATAAATGTATAGTTGGAGACCAATTTTTATTTTATTCGAGTACCCAAAAAAAATGCAAAAATCCTGCTAGGGCTATATAGTTGGAAAACAATTGTCCAACTTGGGCACCCAAAAAACATGCAGACTCCTCCATCAAAGCCACAACCAACCGCCATTTGTTTTTATTTGCACAGTGAAACAAATATGCAAAATTCTTATTGGGAGATGCAAAAAAACATCAAAATAACAACATCGATTGCATTTGTAATTAGATTCTCCTTGTTGTTTCAAGTGCACAAGAAGAGATAAAATACATGGAAAGATAATTTTACAGCTATAGATGTAAAATCTGAAGAACTCGAGTCCGACGAACATTCATCTAGGTGTTGAATAAAAGTTACAGACACAGATAAGATATATATATATATATATATATATATATATATATATATATATATATATATATATATATATATATATATATATATATTTCAGTCAATATGCAATATTGCTTTGTCCTCATTTAATTTAAATTTCCTATGTATCCAAAAGTGGTGCAGCATGTAGACACTATTTGCCTTTTTTTGTAGGTATGATTCATATGACAATTCTGCTAACCCAAGAAACACATCTTGTAACAGAGGTTGTCTAATTGTACAATGCACGGTTGTGTTTCCCATGGTTCAGATGGCAGCATCGAGGCAATGTCTATATATGCATGGACATATTTTACTGCATCGCAAACAATCAATCGTATCATCACTTATGAAAGCAGAAGAAGAAGTAGGAGAGTTGCATTTTGCACATACAGGCTCAAAGGGGGTCGAGTATGCATTTGTTGCAACCAAAACACCTTCAACCTGGAAACGTGAGCATAACAGTTAATATATTGAACAATATAATATACAAGTGCACCCTAAAAAAAAATAAAAAAAATAGAAATCTGATGAAGGCTATTTGTATGAGCAAGGTGAGGATGAATCTGTAGATGTATACGCACAACCATTGTTGAGCTAGGGTAAAATCATGAAGATGGGTTAAACTTTTGCTTGTTTTATGAGAAAAAAACTATATTTTCACAAGTTCTTCAA
>JASDQU010106663.1:24274-38748 GCA_032191745.1 Picea mariana | reverse complement strand
TTAAGGAATTAGGGTTGTTGACCAATCCAGGTCATTGGGTTAGGGTTTTGTATGCCACTGGATCCTATATGTATATTGTATTGTAAACAATGATTCATGATTAATGAATATAGAATATGCTCATTTTCCTGTCTTGGGTTTCTAGGGGAAAAATATCTGTGTAATGTTTGTATTTGCCACTGCATCTTTTCTGTTCTTTTACTCAAAATCTGTTTGCTCTAAATATTGTACAAGGTTAAAATCTACAATCTACGCCTGTGGCGCCGAATGTGTTTCATGATAACAAACTATGGCATTTGCGAGATGCCAAAAGAGTCGCACCCAAGATCTAGGCACACCAACCACCTACCGCTGCATGGCCTCCAACAGATCCTCTACCTGAACCATCAGAATTCTATGTGTCAAATGAGACAGGTTTCCCTGCATGTTTTGAAGGATTCTCTCTACTTCTCCTCTCGCCGCCTCATCTCCTCGGTGCCTCCAACGATGTCGTGGAAGCCTGTTTGGCCGTCCCAGACCTACATTTGTGTCACACACATGTCTAGTTAGTACTTAAACATCATCCAAAAACATTTTTGTTTTCCTATACAAAAATACAAAAAAAAATGAAATATTTAAAAAACTTTGATGTACCTATGCCTCCGTAGTCGGACCTTGGTGGTAATGGCATGTTAGGATATCCTCTGAAGTTGATCCTTGTGTAAGGGTAGTCATCTAGAGCTATCACTTGCCATCTCCACTAGAAGAAGAAGTCACCATTGTAGGGTGTTGGCACCCTACCTCTTACCTGCCACCTCATCACCTCGATCCACCATGCCATGGTTGGATCTCGAGGTCCACATGAAATAATCTCAACTCTAGGTCTCAATCTTGGAACTCGCTTGAAGAAAAAGCTACACATGATAAAAGTAAGCCCAAATTTACTTTTACGACCCTGCTTGCATTTTGTCAACTAGCTCTTCATGTTGGCTAGCAGTGAGGTGCACTAGTCATACACCATGGGTCTCAAGCACTCCACTGAGTAGAACACAAGTGGCCTCGATGCCTGGTGTAAAGAGGTCGATCCTGTGATCCGTGTCAAAACAAGGAAAACAATATTGAGACTAAGATTGTTTATCGCTCTATTGGGGAGTTGACCCCCGACCTTCTTGGTCCCTGCAATGCAATGAGCATCTATGTATTCCTTGATTTTCATACCGCTCCCTACTCCTCAGGCTTTGAGGTTGACCACCTCACCTCGACAAGACAATCCCATCAATAAATAAATGTCCTTGACTTCAATCCTTAATGGTTGTCCATCAAGGTTGAAGCTCTCACTATTCGGATCCCAGTAATCCAAGAGCAGCTGTAGCAATCTCATTTGGGCCCTAATACCTTTGAGAGCCCAAAACTTATATAGCCCACATATTTTCAAGTCCATTTGGGCCCCTGGATCTCTCTCCACTGCAACATCTACCTCCTCATCTTCTCTTTCTCTCCACTCTAGCACCATCCTACAAGATACAAACCATTTTTTGAGTTAACAACCACTAAAAAACATTATTTACGGACATATACGCGGGCTGTAGTGTTCATAGTCACATATAGGGCTGTTTATATGCTAGTTGTATTTTAAACAACCACATATAATCTTGCGTATATGCGACCCGATGAACTGTAGCCAGTGTACACCTAAAGTTTCAAATTGCGCCCTAAATAACTTAAAAAATGGAACCTAATTACAAAATCTAATCCACTGAAAATAAATAGGAGAGGAAGATGAGTTACCTAGTCCAGATAGTCATCGATTCCATCATTCGTAGCTACCGTAATCACTAGTTGAAGTTTGGAGGTAATTTGGTCCAAAATCCACTATTTGGGTAAAAAATACAAATGGTATAGTAAATTTGGGTTTTTTACTATTTATAGCAAATTGTTACCCACTTTGCATAGTTTTGGACAATATTTTTGCCCAATGGACTAATACGACAGTGGATTGAGTTGGTTTTTGTAGTTTTATCCAGTGGTTCTTGCATTTTTTAGCACCATGTCTCCTGCTCGTAACTTTGGATAGGTATTTTTGTTACCCAACATATGGGATAGGTATCCATCCATCATGCACACTTGCATCATCATATGACTATCGCTCATATGCCTTAGGTACAAACCCATTTTATAGCGACACAAAACCTTCTATCTGCAACTAGAAGTGTCATTATTGAATGGTAGAGACTTACCAAACATGGTACCCTAGTTAGATCCTCTGCTTCATTCTGTGCCCATGCATAAATTTTTTCTGTAGGACTGGGAGTCCCTTATAGCTAATACATGACTATATGTTGAACATCATTTCTTACTCATGAACATTGTTGGCCCTCGACTAAGTTTTGGGGAAACTTTGGTCAGTTTTGGCCCACTTTTGGACTTCGACACGCTGATTGAACTAGGAGTGCCCAGGCGGAGCTGAGATCATGGATCTCACCTATTTTGAGGTCTATGTGGACCCAATAAGGGGTCCTATAGGGTTTTGTAATAGGTTTATGGGATTTCCTCCCATGGGTTTTCCCCATGTTTAGGCCTTATTATAAGGGTTTTTAAAGTATAAATAAATAAGATTGTATTGTAGAAGAAAGGAAGGAGTAGTTATGTGTGAAAAAAGTGATTTGTGCGAAGGAATGTATGTGGTCGAGGCTTTGTGATCGACTGTAATTTTGTAGCAGGTGCTAAGTGTTTTGGTAAGAGGTTGTGGAATTGTGCAATTGACCTATTTTTGGAAGGCAAAAAAGAAGGATCCAGTGCTTAGTGTGCAGATCTCCTGTCTTGTGCGAAGTTCGAATCTGTGGCTTTGTGCACAGAAGTGACTGGATGTAATATTTTGGAAAATAATAAAGAGGTGAAGTGATTTGTGGATGTAGCCCCACCCTGGGGTGAACCACTTATATTTGGTGTCTCATGGTTTGCTTTGTGCAGTGTCATTTTTATTATGCATTTGCTTAGTGCTTGATTATGATGTGTAATGAATATATAGTTTAATTGTTTAAGTACTTTACTTAGGTTAAAGGGTAAATGAATGCTAGACTAAACTCATAGTGCTAAGTGCTAAGTGCTCAAGGTTCATAATTGCTTATGGTTACTGTGCTTATCGATATTTTATTATGATCTGCGATGTTAATTTGTTAGGGTCCTAACCCGCACATAGGTAGAACAATATATTCAAATGTAATAAAGGTCAATATTAATAAGGCCTTTCAATAAAATAGAATAAGATGGATGTAAGAAGACCTAATAGAAGCTTCCGCTTCTAGAATGATCTTCCTCTAGATGCGTCTTTTTAGTATAAATAGGAGTCGAGGGTATGAGAAACCTAATTTGGATATTATTGTAATAGTGCTCTGCTCAACTGGAGGTTGCCCCCTCGACGAGGCCCGTGAACATTGCTTTTAGATTCAAAGTGCTATTTCTATTATTATTCTCATATCATTTCAGTGCTATTGTGGTGAATGTTATGGTTATATTGATGTTATTCTGTCATTTCTAGAATTTTATTTCTGTTCTGTATACATTTTATATCTGGTATATTACAAGTGGTATCAGAGCACTTTCCTCAGCAGAAAGTGTGGGTTAAATTTTTTTTTAGGGTAGAGACATATTCCAACATCTTTAAGCCACCGAGATATGTCGTTGTGTGCATAAACCCACGGTTGAGGGATTCATACATGTAGGAAACAAAAGTGGTACTTAAGCGCACATCTGTTGGCCACTCTTGTAACCCCTATTGGTACCCCTTCTAGTGGTAGCGCATTAGGAAACACCTGTGTACGGATCGGCCTAGATTATTTTTTCACCATTATTTGAGACCTATTCCATTGGATTCATATCTTATCCCTTATCACATTCACTTGTACCATTTTTTGAAAAAAGTTTTGACCCCGCCCACTCCTTTTCAGTTCCCCCATCCTCATGGCCCATACCTGTAGCCAAGACTTGGAAGCTCGCTTCAACACATTGCAATTTGGTCTTATTGAGAACCCAAAAGAAGTGAAACAACTCAGTGGCAATGTTTCCCTCATCAATACAACCATGCAGTCCTCAAGGGAGGAAATCAAACAAGACCTCACCACCCAGCTTGAATCAATCTTTTTGGCACTATGCACCAAACTGCATATCCTTACAGATAACCCTTCCTCTTCCTCACCTCCACATACTAACAATGACCATTCTCCTCATTCCCATAACTTTTAGAACCATCACTTTCAACGTGACCTACGCCTTCTGTGGGTGGATGTGACCAAATTTGATGGATCAGACCCCACTAGTTGGGTAACCCAAATGGAACATTATTTCTCTTTATACGGCATTACAGATGACTTGGCCAAACTTCGGTATGGTGTTCTCCATCTAGATCAGGAACGTTGGCAATGGTGGCAATGGAGAAAAACTTCTCTTCAAGGGTATATTGCTTGGACACACTTTGTGGCAGAGCTTTATGAATGCTTTGACACTGACACCAACCATTTGGGCTGTTTGAAAAAGTTGAAGCAATTAGGAATAGTGGAAGAATTTATAACTTCCTTTGAGCATCTGGCTTTTATAACAGAGGGCATGTCTGATGCATTTTTCCGAGAGTGTTTTATTAGCAGCCTCAAGGATGAGATTCGGGCCCATGTCCTCATGGCTCAGCCTAAGACTTGGGTGGAGGCTACTAAAAGATATAAAGAAGCACAACAAGTTGTATCTTCTCAAAATAAAAAACCCTCCTTTATCCCTCGCCCTAAACTAGTAAATCCCACTACTCCCTCTGCTCCACTAAAGATCCAAAAATTGACCAAGGCTGAAATGGCTGAACGCCAACTCAAAGGCCTTTGTTATAACTGTGATGACAAATATTTCCCAGGCCACAAGTATAAAGAACAAAATCTCTTTATGGCCATCTCCGAGGATATTTCGAACGAGGATGTAGAAACTCCCCTTGTGTCTGAGTCCCCTGAATCCATTGACATAAACCCTCCCTTAGACACTCCCAAAGTACAACCGATCATTTCCCTCAATGCTCTCACTGGCTTCTCCTCTCCCCAAACCCTCAAGCTAATCAATTACATCAAGCATCGGAAGTTCATCATTCTGGTTGACAGTGACAACACCCATAATTTTATTCATCGCCACATTGCCCAAGAAACTCATTGCTATATCCATGGCATCAATAATTTCCAAATCATGATTTCCAATGGTGGCTCCATGAAATGTGGAGGGCATTGTGAAAATGTGAGTCTCCAAATTGGTGACTACCACTTGAAATCCCATGTGTTTGCTATCGACATGGGAGGATGTAACATTGTGTTGGGTGCATATTGGCTAAGGACTTTGGGTCCCATTCTAATGGATTTTAAAGACTTAACCATGCAATTCAACCAGGAGGGCCACCAATATAAGTTCCAAGGCATCACCACCGGTCACCTGAGATCATTAGTTCCCATTGCATGGAAAAGCTTCTCAAAAAAGGTCATTTTGGTGTTATCTCCCAACTCCATTCCATGCAAGCAACATAAACACCCTCGGCCCCACAAGACCTCAAGCCATCCTTTCTAAACATCCATTGGTCTTTTCCACCCCCCAGGGACTCTCTCCTTCCCATAGTGTTCATGATCATTCCATTCCCCTTGTACTCGGAAGCCTTCCTCCCAATATCTATCCGTATCGTCACCCCTTCTCCCAAAAAAATGAAATTGAGAAAATGGTCCAGGAACCCCTTAATGTAGGCATTATCCGCCCTAGTACAAGCCCCTACTCTTCTCTTGTGGTCATGGTCCTGAAGAAAGAAGGTTATTGGTGAATTTGTCCTGACTTTTGTGCCCTCAACAAACTTACCATCAAAGTCAAATTCCCCATTCCTATCATTGATGACCTCTTGGATGAATTGAGTGGCACCCAATTCTTCACTAAACTGGATCTTCATTCGGGCTACCACCAGATACATACGAAAGAGGCAGACATTCCCAAGTCTGCCTTTAGAACTCATGAGGGCCACTATGAGTTTTTGGTCATGCCCTTTGGCTTGTGTAATGCACCTTGCACTTTCCAAAGCCTCATGAATAATGTCTTCCATCATTTTCTCCACTAATTTGTCTTATTTTTCTTTGATCATATCCTCATCTATAGAAAAACCTAGACAAACCATCTTGCTCATGTGGATCGAGTTCTCCATCAAATCTCTCAGCACAACTTTTCCTGAAACAGTCTAAATGTGCTTTTGGCGCCTCAAAAGTAAAATACTTGGGTCATCTGGTTGGCAAGGATGGCGTCAGGGTGGATCCTAAAAAGATTGAAGCTATCCAAGACTGGCCTCACCCAAAGACTCTTAAGAGCTTGCATGGATTTCTGGGCTTAACAGGGTATTATCATAATTTTTTTAAGAAATTATGGGAATATTGCAACACCTCTCACTGCTCTCCTCAAAAAGAACTCTTTCACTTGGACTCCAGCTGCTGATCAAGATTTTCAAACCTTGAAGATGGACATGTGCACCACTCCAGTCCTCGCCCTTCCCGATTTCACTTGTGTTGGAATGTGATGCCTCAGGGAAAGGAATTGGTGCTGTCCTTATGCAAGAGGGTCGACCTTTGGCCTTTACTAGCATGCAACTATCTAAAATAAATCTGGGCAAATCCATGTATGAAAAGGAAATGTTGGCTATTCTACATGTCCTTGATCTGTGGCACCCTTATCTATTGGGGAAACATTTCCAAATTAAGACAAACCATCAAAGCCTCAAGTATTTTCTGGAACA
The DNA here is from genome assembly GCA_032191745.1 of Picea mariana. Classification (NCBI taxonomy): domain Eukaryota; kingdom Viridiplantae; phylum Streptophyta; class Pinopsida; order Pinales; family Pinaceae; genus Picea; species Picea mariana. The sequence goes on along the minus strand of JASDQU010106663.1, from coordinate 31,985 downwards.
ACACATTTCATCCCCAGAACAACAAAAATGGGTGACTAAGCTCTTTGGATATGATTATGATATCATTTACAAGAAAGGCAAATAAAATGTGGTTGCAGATGCACTTTCCAAAAAATATGAAGATGAAGGATCCCTTTTTTCTCTTTCATTCATTGTACCAAATTGGCTCCAAGCCGTTCGCCAGGAATGGCTACAAGATCCCCAAAGTTTGCAACTGATTCAACAATTGTAGTCCAATGCTCCAGCTTCCCCAGGGTACTCTTGGCTCCATGATGAACTTAGATACAAAGGTCGTTTGTATTTAAGTAAACAATCAAATCTTAAATCCACGGTACTTTCTAAGCTTCATGCTACACCCACAACATGGCACTTTGGGTTCACCAAAACCTATGACAGGGTCAAACTTTCATTTTTCTAGGATGGTATGAAACAGGAGATTCGTAATTTTGTTATTGAATGTGATGCGTGTCAATGCAACAAGGGAGAAACAATCAAATCTTCGGGCACACTACAACCACTCCCAATTCCACCTGCTATTTGGAAGGATATCTCTATGGATTTTATTACTGGGTTACCCAAATCAGGAAATAAATCAGTCATCATGGTGGTTGTTGATCACCTTTCCAAGTATGCTCATTTCTGCGCCCTTCAACACCCATTTACAACATCCACGGTGGCTTAATTTTTCATGAATCAGGTCTTCAAGCTTCATGGCATGCCGCACTCTATTGTTTCTGATCGCAGCCCAACTTTCAAAAGCAATTTTTGGAAAGAACTGTTCAAGATACAAGGCACCGAATTGCATCTCAGCACAACTTATCATCCCGAGACTGATGGCCAAACATAAGTTGTCAACAAGTGTTTGGAAACATATTTGAGGTGTTTTGCCTCAGAAAAGCAAAATCAGTGGGCTCAATTGTTACCCCTAGCTGAATGGTGGTACAACACTTCATACCATACAGCTACACGCATGACTCCTTTTGAAGCGGTATATGGACAGAAGCCACCTTCAGTTCTCTCATACTTACCGGGTGCCTCAAAGGTTTAGGTGGTTGACCTAACACTTACAGCTTGAGAGGCTATTCTCCATACCCTCAAAGAGAATTTGGTCATGGCACAAAATCACATGAAGCAACAAGCAGATTAAGGTTGCTCTGAACGTCAATTTGTAGAAGGGGATCATGTGTTTCTTCGACTGCAACCTTACAAGAAAAATTCCCTCAAGGCCAACCATTGTCAGAAGCTAGTGCCCAAATTTTATGGTCCTTATACCATTCTCAAGCATGTGGGACAAGTAGCCTATCAGTTAGCTTTGCCTAGCCATTCGAAGCTACATCTTGTTTTTCATGTTTCATGCTTAAAGAAGGTGATTGGAGCTAAGTGCCAAATTCAAACCAACCTTCCAGAGTTAGCTGAAGAAGGATCCATTTGGATACAACCAGAAGCAGTTTTGGACCAGCGTGAGCATCGCCTACATCAGAGAACCATCAAGGAAGTGCTAGTCTAGTGGAAAGATACAACTCCAATAGATGCCACTTGGGAACCAACTACCATTCTGCAATAATTTCCTCATCTCAAGCCTTGAGGACAAGGCCATTTTTAAGGGGGTGGACATGTGAGGGTCCTAACCCACACATAGGTAGAACAATATATTTAGATGTAATAAAGGTCAATATTAATAAGGCCTTTCAATAAAATATAATAAGGTGGATGTAAGAAGACCTAATAGAAGCTTCCGCTTCTAGAAGGATCTTCCTCTAGATTCTTCTTTTTAGTATAAATAGGAGTCGAGGGTATGAGAACCCTAATTTGGATATTATTGTAATAGAGCTCTGCTCAACTAGAGGTTGCCCCCTTGAAGAGGCTTGTGAACATTGCTTTCATATTCAAAGTGCTATTTCTGTTATTATTCTCATATCATTTCAGTGCTATTGTGGTGAATGTTCTGGTTATATTGTTGTTATTCTACCATTTCTATCATTTTATTTATGTTCTGTATACATTTTATGTCTGGTATATTACATAATTAGGTTAATAAACTAATGCATGTCGCTTCCTAAGCGTTAACAAAATATTCTGTGAAGTGATCTTATCACACAATCACGTCCCAACCTAGTTACAGACACCTGCATCTTGTAACCCCCCCTTCTTCTACCTCAGTGAGACTTCACCTGCCTCGTAGGTGTTGCCAAAAGGGTCAGTAGTCAGGTTTTTTTGGGTGTGCTGTTAAGCATTGAACCCTGGGTTTTCCCCTGTGCCAACAAATGGTTTCGTTGCTGTGACAAAAACTGTGATTGCTGGGAACTGAAGTAAATAAAAGAAAATCTCCATGCGTAGGTCTGTTGCTGAAGTGTGCAATAATCTACTTAAATTGCAAATCTTTGTGCCAAGAAAGTAATTTGTTCTGAAGAAAAGAGGTAATATCATAAAAGAAGCAAGATTTGTGCTTTGGTAAGAGAAAGATAAGTGAAATTTTTTGTTTTGAAAGCATGGATTTAAGTATGTTTAATATATTCTATCCTAGTTTGAAGGATAGGGCGCAGTTGAAAGAAAGATTTGATTTGAGTAAATTTAATGGAAATGAAGAAATATATGTTATTACTATGCATAAAAAGAATTTTTGGACTAATAAGTGGATGTAGGAACCTAGAAAGAATTTTTATAGATTGCATGTCCAAGACTATGATCCTAGAGGAAGTGCATAGTACATAAAATATTGGGGAACATTTAAGAGAAAAAGAGGATTGACTTTGTGTTATAATTACAGAAGGTCAGGACATCTTTCTAAGGAATTCCCTGAGGTAGGCCCTATTTGTCTTTGTTGTAAGGTTGTTGGTCATGAGGTTGAGGACTATCCAAGGATTATTGCTAAAGTTGAAGGGATGAACATAAGATAAGAAATTTTGAAAAGAGTTAAGAAACTAAGGGTATGTTAGAAAGTCATAAAGAGAAAAGGTCATAGGAAGTTCAGACTATGTTATCACAGTTGAAAGAAATGATGGATGTTCATAAAAATGTCAGTTTACCATAAATCCTGAAAGCAAAACAACACATAAGTGCAAGAATAAAAGACTTTGACATAGACTATATAGTCTTGGATGAAGAAACACAAGTGAATATTATGACAGAAGAAACTTGGGAAGTCTTGGGAAATCCTATCGTGGTACCTTCTTGAGGAAGTGTTATCACTCCAAGAGTCACTCTAGGTTGTAGCTTGAGTGAGCTTGGTAACTTAATCAATAACTCAAAGCAATATATGAAAATAGATAAAAAACGAATGCTTTACTTAATAACTCCCTCACTCAAGACTCAGTTGAATACATGCAGACAAAAATAAGGCCCTCAAAGGTACTGATTAGAAGGTTTTACAGACCGAGATGGATGAAGAATGCTTATTATACCAACAAGATCATCTACATTAAAAAAAATACATATGAAAGGCTGATTATAACAAGGAAAAGTACTTGTAGTTTTGTCTACCAGTGCAATGATAAAAGGACTTTCATCAATAAATGTATAAACACATATAAATGAACATAACATTCATTCATTGTCAAGTACAGAAAGAGATATATGAAATGAGGAATCTGAACAAATACAAAGAGAAGTGATTATATTCCAATATTATGCCCAACCTTTGTCTATCATCAAAATATAGAACTATGTCATCTCCTAGGGAAGCCTCCTTCACACTCCTGTCCCTGACAAGGATGCCATTTTATTATCACTCCAAGAGTTTTTCCCTGATTGTAAATGGAATGAGCTTGGTAACTTAATCAAATACTCAATGATATATGTAGAAAATGGATCAAAGTAAATATCTCACACATCCACTCTTCAAATATATATAGGTTTGGACAAATCAGGACATAAAAAGTCCACCTAAATGTTGTTGTTTAGATAGTTATAATTGAAATGGATGAAATAAACTGATTATATCAACAATACCACATCTATAAACCATACATGTGACAGGCCAAAGATAACTAGTAAAGGAACTATGAATCTTGTTTATTTATGCAGAGATAATAAGACAATCATCAATCATAATATAAACATTGAAATGAACAGAAGTCCAAGTTCACAAGTACAGAAATGAATGACAAGAAGAGGGACTGAACAACATCCAATGTCAGAAACTTATACTTCAATGATATATTAAAAAAGGTATAGATCAAAAGAGTACATATGAGAATTCAAGTTTGAACCCCTCTTCACCATTGTGATCATTTCATTTATAGCCTTTACATTAATAACTCAGATCATATGAAGAAGGATCGAAAATCCAAAAATAGCCTATCATCAGATCTAATTACAAAATAATAGGATTTAGACTCTATCTTCAAGGAGTCAAACTCTATCAAGATCTGTGGTCTTTGACATGTTTCTCTGTGTGCTTGAGGCTGAATATACCTTGTAGAAGCTTCATCTGATAGTTGGGAACTCATACCTCCTCTTCTTTAACCAAAAATAGAGTTCAATTAGGACATTCTTTCTTTCTCATTGGCAAATCCCTCGTTTGTAGCACTATAAGTGCAAAACAGTTGACAAATGCTACAAACAGTGAAAGAAGACATTTTGGATAGAGCTACTTGAAACTTTGGTTGAAATATGACTTGTAGTTTGTTATCTTCAATGATTTCTGAACCCAAGATGCTTCTTCCAAATACAATGATACTACTCAACATTCATATCATTGCATCTTTGCTTGATTTTCCATATCACTATGTATATATATTTGAAGATTCATTGAAGGATTAGCATATACCTTTACACTAGTGATATATACAAGAATTTGATGTCATCTGACTGCTAGAGAGGGTCTGCTACCAAAGTCTTCATATACATGCTCTTATTTCTTTAGGAAAAAACAAAGTATAAGCAAGGTAAGAGTGACTGAGCTCCTGTAGAATACTCTGACTGATGCTGACTGCATAATTGCTATGGCTAGTGTTTTGATAACCATATTCCAAATCTCTACTTCATTTCAACACCATGCCAGTATAAAAACATCTTTTGTATCAAGGGTATTTATATTTCCATCCACTCATCATATTTCCAACCTTTTCTCTCCAATGTAGTAAGGCGTTCTTTTATAATCCCTTAAGTATTTTGAAAAGACTATAAATCTGCTGGATTCTAACACTTGTCCTTGGAGAATGTAGCATACTAATATTGCTGATACTATGGAACCTTCTTATAATATTCTTATTGGATATGAACTTACCAAACCATAAGCAAAACTTGAGTTCATGCATTTGAATATAAGAAAATCCAATGAACTCCCTGAGACAACCATTACATATCTAGTCACAAAACTTTGAGCAAAAAGACTCTGACAACCAACCTGTGATTCGATCATCTTGGTTAGAAGAATTTGATGAAGTAATTTCCTTAAGGAAGATGGCCTAGTTATTTTTGTTAAGCATACTTTTAGCCAAGTGAAGATCTTCATTCATTAATCCGACTTATGCCTCGAGGGGTAGATTTTTCCTATATATGTTAGTCAACTGTAGCTTATGGATTTTCTTCTTCCTAGCAACTTTCTTCAAAAGTTGTAATTCTTTCTGAAACATATCCATCTGTCCAATTAGTTACTCAATGTATTATTGACCTGTTGAATAATCTCGTCCTGGGCCTGCTCGATTCTTCTATCTTAGGGTTTTTTCAATGATAACTAGTTTCCTCCTATTAGATATTCTAGGAGTACGAGAAACACCTATAATTCTGAAGATGCCAAAAAAATGAGGTGGCTTAGGAATTACTCACCAACCTCTTAGAAAAGTCTTAGTGCCAAAGTCTATTTGCTATATCTTTCTCCTAGGCTGCTGCATTACCTTTCCCTTGACTACTTTGACTAGAAAGAGGTAGAATATGTAGAATCTTCAGTATAGTGCAATTTTTGTTGATATCATACCAAACAGAGCCCTAGGAAACAACTAGTAAAAGAGAAATCTGGTAAGGAAACAAAAACATCAACCGAGGAACATAAGTAATCTATGGGAGAAAAGCTACTACCAGGGTATAAATGAACATCTCCATAACGAAAAGAAAAAGCAACCTCCCCTCCGTGAATTGAAAAGACAATTTTACTAGCATTCTTACATCACTATGCTGAGTATCTAGGTCAGAGTTAAATTTATCAATATTTACATCATTTAAATCAATTGATGTCTAGGACACTAAAAAATTTCCTAGTGTAGCAGAATATTGATAAACAAACATGCGGTCTAGGGAGAAAACCCTACCCCTGATGGAGGATTCAAAGAGGGTGGAACACCAATTATTGTTCTCATCTTCACTATTGCTTGTGAGTTGCTTCCAAGGCCAGAAGTAACCTCCCAAATCACAATTGTCAATGGATTCTCAATCAGAACACCAACTACAAGCATTGACCCTTTCTCTGTGTTCTAGTATTCCCCAAATGTTGCAAAGAGCTCCTCTGTCAACTTCTACATGATCCTCCTAGTGCAACACTTCTATTTCCATGTCGTGGCTTGGTGTTCTTGATATAAGTTAACACCATCAATAAACATTTATGACCTTGCTACGCCTTGACACCTGCAAAATCGTGTGCACCTGACAACCTATGTGTTATTTTTTATATTTGCTCAAAACACATAATACCACATACATTGGGATCTTAGAACTAGAGACCTTTATATCTGTCGATGCTCTCATAACATTTCAATGAGGCATGTGGAGTGTGGTCTTGGCACTTGGCTTGTTTAGGTTATGTGTTGACTTAGAATTGACATGTGGACTTGGAATTTGGCATATGTTAGATGATTTGGTCGATAGGCTAGACTTAGGATTAGAACACTTGAGCGCAAACCCTTTTTTTGGCAACATTTGAAAATAAAAAAATATATATTTTTTATTTGAAAATATAAAGAGGCATAAAACTTAAGGTTTTGGGTAATAATAACAAGGCTTTTGGAATATAGGTCAAAAGACAGAGACCATAGGGTTCATGGATAAAATGTTCTCAATGAAAATTTGTTAGGGTTTGGTGAGGCATTTGAAGATTATAATAATTACCAAAAAACCTAGAAAAATGAAAATTTAGCATGAAATGATGAAGGCACTTAAATTTTTTTAAAAGGACATTTTGAGCGCTAACACGAAGGATATGATTGTTTAAGGGAAAAATGATAAATTTATGTGGAAGAGTAACTACTATACCTATTATTGTTTATGGAACATCGACTGAGGAAGAATTTGAAGTTATTAGGTTTGTTGAAGACAACGCCCCTTTTTCACTTTTGTTATGCAATACTTGGATTAAGAAGGATCAGATCAAAAGAGAAGAAGACAGAGAAAAGAAAAAGAAAGAATTAAGGGACTTCAGAGCTAGGAAAATAGACCAACTAAGAGAAGAACGAAAGGATAAGTCGAAGCAACAAAGCAAATTAACAACGTAGGAGGTGTTGGACACACCGACTACACTAAGAGGGGGGGGGGTGAACAGTGTAGGGCACTTTTTCTGAAAACTTACTCTTCACAAAACTCATAAGTTAGCAATCACCATTTACTCATTACTTTTTGCTGTCATTTATAATAAGTTAAATGTGAACATATATCAGCAACATATATCAACAATATATCATCAACAAATCATCACCACTAGGAACACAAGGAACACACGATGTATGTACAATTTTCTTTTTATTACGGACTACAATCCTTAGGTTATCAACAACAACAACTG
>JASDQU010106662.1:69086-83144 GCA_032191745.1 Picea mariana | reverse complement strand
TTTTTTTGGGATGACCTTAAAACTAATGTTCAAAGGTTTGTGGCAGAATGTGTGGTTTGCCAACAAAATAAGGTGGAAACAATTAAGACCCCAGGTCTTTTACAACCATTATCCATCCCAAGTCAGCACTGGGAGGAGGTTTCCATGGATTTCATCACAGTGTTACCAAAGTCTAAAGGAAAGAGTGTCATCATGGTGATTGTTGATAGACTGACCAAGTATGCACACTTTTGTGCACTCTCTCATCCCTTCAAAGCTAGTACAGTTGCCACCTCATTCATGGAGACAGTTCAAAAGCTACATGGCAGCCCAAACATTATTGTAAGTGACAAAGATCCCATATTCACTGGACATTTTTGGACAGAATTATTTTCTTGTTTGGGTACTCAATTGGCTCATAGCTCATCCTATCATCCTCAATCTGATGTACAAACTGAGATAGTGAACAAATGTCTGGAAGGCTACCTTCATTGTTTTGTCTCTGATAAACAAACACAATGGTTCAAATGGTTACCCTTGGCAGAATGGTGGTATAACACTTCCTTTCACACTGCAACAAAAATGACACCATTTATGGCACTTTATGGATACCACCCTCCTTCCATCACTTCTTCTCTAAAANAAAAATCTAAGGTTCAAGCAGTGGAAGATCACATCGAGAATCAACAACAAATTCTCCAAATCTTAAAGGACAACCTGACCATGGCACAGAATCACATGAAACAACAAGCATATCAACATCGTAGTGAAAGAAGTTTTGAAGTAGGGGATTGGGTATTTTTAAGACTACAACCATACAAACAGATGTCCCTCAAGCAAGCTAAGAAGGATAATAAATTATCACCAAAGTACTATGGCCCTTATAAGGTGTTGCAAAATATTGGTACAATGGCATACAAATTGGAGTTGCCTGCATCTTCACGAGTACACCCAATTTTCCATGTTTCATGCTTAAAGAAGGTTATAGGTGACAAGATCCCAATTCAAACTATATTTCTAGAAGTTGATGAGGAAGGAAAAATCATATTGGAGCCTGAAGCCATCACTGACACAAGAATTCTCCAACTGAGGGATAGATCCATTTCAGAGTATCTCATTAAATGGAGGAAACTACCGACTGAAGATTCCACTTGGGAAGATGAGTCTTTTATACAGAAGCATCCAGAGTTACTCAAGCATTGCGAACAACACTTGTCTCAAGGGGACGGGCATGTTAAGCCCTAATATTGGCTCAGTGCCCCTTAATTGGGGCATATTAGATTAGTAATGTTATTTTATTTATGTCGTCTTTAGGCCATTAGTTGTAATTTAGATTAGTAATGTTATTTTATTTATGTCAGCTTTAGGCCATTAGTTGTAATTATACCTCCTAGTCTCCTATATATACCAAGGAGACATTTTCATTTTGAATCATCTTGTACTTGAACATTTAAGTGGGTAAAACGAGGTTGCCCCCTCGAAGAGGCTTATTATCTGAAATTATCTCTTTTTCAAGGCGTTGAGTACTTTTTATGAGGTTTTTCTATGCTATATTGATATTTGGTTCCTAACAATGGGCCAGTGATTCGATCCCATTTTTGGTAGGATATTGGCTTCCATGGAAAGATCCTCCTCTTGGAGGGATTCTATTATAAGGAAGCGATCTAGATGGCAAGCCACTTTCTAGTTTCCCGATATGCAATTGGACCAAGTAAACATGCCATTTAGAGTTTCAATATGTACTAGGTTGAGCTAGTCAATAAGTTATTTGAACTTACCATTGTCTTGCTTCAGGTGCTTGCTTCCTCCAGATTTTTCTTCTAGTGTCAGGATCATATTGAAGTCTCCCCCTAGTACCCAGTTGGGCATATCCATAAGCATTTTGATGTGGTCTATTCTTTTTAGAAAGATTTATTTATCGTTTGGGATTTGCGGTCCATAAACATTAGTGATGGCTCCTTCCTTGTTTGACCCTGTGACCATGAATTGCACTGTGAGCATGCCTATGGTGGAGAAAGATCGACTCAATGTGACAGTATTAGGGTTCCATAGAATGGCTAGTCCCCCAGAGGTGCCTGCAGAATTGAAGTAAATGAAGTCGCATCCACGCTAGCTCCCGTGAAAGATGGTTTCATCTTCTATTCCTGGACATTTACTTTCCTGAAGCAGGAGGATATCTGGGTTTTCTACCTTGATGCAGTCTCAGAGGATCCCTTGTTTGGATCTTTCGTTAAGTCCTATGATGTTCTAGGTGATTTTATTAATCATTATGAATGTAGAGATGGGTGGAGGTATCCCTCTGAGAGCCTTTGGATCTGTTCTGAATTGAGTAGTAGATTACCTGCTTCTTTGATTAGCTGTTGAGCCGATTTACGTTCCCTTCTTTTTTTTTCCCATGGCGCACGTTTTGAGTATGTGCTTGGATCTATGGCTATGCCTAGTCAGGCTGTGGATCCAGCAGTGAAGTCAATGAAGACTTTGTGGACTTTGCGGAGTTGTTTTACTGGAATAGTTTGCATATCCTTGCAATTGAGTGCTTCTTCAAGTTTTTCCAGGTCTATGTCCTCTAGATTTTGATCATTCAGCTGCATCTGGGTGTCCCCATTGGTCCCTAGTATTTCTGCTGGGGTGGTTTGTTGGGTCTATTTGGGGGAAGGGTCATCTTGGATTTTTCCTTTCTCTTGAGCTTTTTCTTTGTGCGGGTTTTGGATCTCCTCGTGTTAAGGTAACTTATTCAGAATGTCATAGGAGTTTTTGGTGGAGATCTTTGGAGTTGTGCGAGGATACTGTTTCCTTGGTCGGTTTTTCTTTCGTCCTATAACTATGGTGAATCAACTTTTTTTCTTAGCTTCTCCCACATTGGGACCTTGGGCATTCAGGGGGAAATCTCTAAAGAGGTGACCATGCTCATGGCATTTTCTGCAGCGAAAGGGTATGTGTTCATAGTCGATAGTTTGGATCCAATCCTTATCTTGGTATTTGAGAGTAACAAATCCGGGTAGAGATCTTGAGATGTCCATGTAGACACATATTCATGCATAGGAGGTATATTTTTTCTGCTTTGTGGCTTCTGATGATTTGACATATCTCCCCACTGTATTCCCTATTCCCATGAATATTTCTTCAAACCGGAATTATTGGGGCAAAGGGTATAGTCTGATCCATACGGGTGCCATTGTGAAGTCCTCCTTTTCTAGGGTGAAGTGGTATGTCTAGCACCATAGGAATAGCCCAGTTGAGTTGTAGAAATATGGCCCATTATCAAAAATTCGGTCCTTGTCTTAGAGGTTGTAGAGAATGATCGTGAAAAATCATTTGGATCTTATATGAACCTCATAGTCTCCTTTGGGGTTCCACCAATACTGAATCCACCGAGTTAGGTCCCACTCATAGGGCCAGAGTCCAAGGAACTTACTGATTAGGGCATGTTCTATCATGAACTGGGTGTTCTCACCGACCCTTTTCAAACTAATGAGATAGCAAGGTGGTTTGTTCAATTGTGGAATGCATTTACCTAGTTCCCATCAATGAGGTGATTTTGGATGGGATGAGCTTGCTGCCACATCCATTTCCTTCCTGAGCCCCTATTCTTTGGAGAGGATCTTCTCTCGCAGATGCGTTGATGGATCAAAGGTAGGTCATTTGGCCCTCGTCCTGGACCTGTCATCGACAGTAACGTTAATGTACGAGGGGGGTTCCCCGCCCCCCTTCCGGACTCATCGCATCTTCTCAGGCTACAGTTTTTTACCGTACCCACGATATGCAGGTGTCAATCTGGATAGGCGGTGAGTGAGTGCATATGGTGATTTGTAGGGGAGGTGTTGCAGAGTGCTAGGGTTTCAATTAGTTCATGACTACCATCCTTAAGGCAACGTTATTTAAAGTAATAACATATTAAACTAAAATAAAAATTCATTTATAATGTATTATAGAATTGCATTAAAGTATTAATACAATTAAAACAAAGCAATAAAACATGTATAATGTATTAATACATTACCATATTAAAATATAAATGTACTAATACATTAATAATCAATGAATACATTAATGTACTAAAATATTAATGTATTAATGATGATGATTATTAATGTCGAGTGAGACCAAATTGGTCTATCGGACCTTAAGAGGAAATTGATTGGTTTCAATTCTCTATAATTTTGTTTCTATGCTCGAAAAAAATTAAGAGACACTTTCCAAGATCACCATAGTTTTGTTGAGCTAAAAGGTTAGGAAGGTTGGTAGTGTGACAAATATTTTGAAATTCAAATCTAATGTGTGTATAGGATGGAAAATATAGGAGATAATGCTTTTCATCTTCAACACTCTTAGTGTCACAAAGGTGGAACGCTATTTCATCTTAGGGAATTTTAGGAAATGACCAATGCCTAGTTTCACTATGGAGATTGTGAGAATTGGTTCTTATATTAGACATAATTGTGATCTTCTAGATTAGGGTTGATTACCTCCTTGTAGTACCTTATTTCGTTTTCCTCTAACTATTTAACACACCACATTTTCTCCTTAAATTTAGATTTAACAACATTTTTAATAGTATCTGTATTCTGGAAAATGGTGTCTTCCATGATTCCCCAATGGCTTATCCAAGACTAGGCATCTTTATGCCATCCACGTTTGAGTCGAAGGTGGTTATGGTTGTAGGTTGAAGTGATTTTAGGAAGCCACTCATCTTCCATGTTATTTAACTTGTTCTTATAGATTAGGTATCTAGTCATAGCGATACTCTCAATGGTGGAAAGGCTCGCCTCTAAGAGGCGGATAATATAGGGTGTATTTCCTTTAATTTTGAGATTATAAGTTCTAAAATTCTTTTGTATTTTCTCTATCTTTCTCCAAGATTCTTGAGATATAATGCATCCCCAGACTTCTCGACCATATATAATAACATGTGTATCCAGTGTATCAAAGAGGAGTTTCTTCTTATCCCACATCCAAAGATCGAGTGATTTACAACTATTTCAATCCCATAGTAATATTTGCATCCTCCAATTACCCTTTTCTCAATACTATAATTCCAGTTGAGCTTGTGGTGAATATCAATTCCAAGATATTTGTATGAAGTCACTTCCTCCAAGGTGTTGTTGTCATATATGAAGGTATAATAAGTGATCTTATTGGATTTAATGATCATGACTTTAGTATTGTTAGTATATACAATCATACCCATATTGGAACAAAAATCCTTGAGGATCCTTAGTTGCTTTCCAACATCGTGGGGACTATACCAATATAGATAAGAATATTTATGACTATACCAATGAGAGTAGGGTCGACACAACCTAATTATTCCAAAAAATATTCTATCTTGTCAATGTAAATTCGAAAAAGGGTAGGGGACAAGGGACATCCTTGCTTGAATCCAATATTGAAGTTAATATCTTTCGACCAACCATCAATGTTCTTAAATTTGGAAATAACATTCTCATACAGCCTTATTGTTGCAACTCTTAACTTGGAAGGAACTTTTATCTTTTCCAAGCTATTCTAAAGGTTTTTACTTGGAACCGTGTCAAAAAAATTTCTAAAGTCAACAAAAAAACAAAAAAAAATGATTTTAGTATTACAGAATTCCTCTACGATGATCCTAAAGGTAACAATATGGTCCATAATTGGATGATATCTCTTAAGACCAACCTGACCTTTAGCTCTTTTATCATGAATTTCTAGCCATCGGGTAATTCTTTTCTAAACAAATTATGTATATCTTGGCTAAAATCAGGCTAATCATAATGGTCCTATAATTAGAGGGAAGGTTTCTATCCCCATTTTTAAAAATATGTATAGTGAGTCTTTACGTCCATGGTTTAGGGAAGCCCTTCTTAACTGCTAAATTGAAGAGATTGTGTATGTTAGGGATGAGGATAGTCCCCCCAATTTTAAAAATTTCATCTTGGTAGCCATCAATGACCTTAGCTTTCCCAATTGCAATCAACTTAACCTCAAACTCTATATCATCCAAAGAAAAAACTTCATCCTCCATAGGAAGAATAGGAATGGTGTCCATGACATTAGGGAACTCATAAAGGATTTTAAGTTAGAAATTCCAGTCCATTGAGATAATCCTATTATTTTCTATAGTATTACAGATAATAATTTTCCACCAAAACTTCTTAGGATCAAGCTTAGAAAGTTGTGAAAGTTGCTCCTCCATTTTATTGATATAGTTCCTTTTTTTTACTTTTAATTAGGGCTTTGTACGTATCGATTTTATCCAGTTTTAACTTCTGATTAGAAGCATCCTTGATGAATTTCCTATAATTTTTACATTCTTTATCATACCAAGGGTCAATTGTTCTATTATTCTTTTTACAAGAAACCTCGAAAGAGAACTTGTTAATGGAAGTGGAAATCGTAGTTGTAAACTTATGATAGAGGTCTTCAATGTTGTACTTATAGGTTAGGGGATGCAGTTTCATATCTAAATCATTTCAGAAAAGATCAACTTTACTTTTGTCAAAGGGAAAATGCCTTTGATGATTATAACTTTCTTCAATTGTGTTCTTATGCATGGCAAAGTTTAGAGTTAGGGTTAAAGGTCAATGATAAGAGTCGGGTTCATGGAAATTTAAAAGGTCAAAAGTTACTATTTGGTTGGAAATGGGGATATAGGATGTCATTCCCGAAGACCAAGGAAGGAAGTTCAAAAGGTAAAATAAGCGAGGAATGAAGGGAAATGGACAATAATTAGAAATCTAAAAGTTATTGTTAGGGATAAAGATGAGAAGTTTAATAATAAATAGGAATCTCGGACACTAAGGATCCTTTTTTGGAACTGTCGTGGCTTTCCATGGCACAAAGGTCCTATATGTTAAGCTCGATCCTAAGTGATATTTATATTATTTGTCTACTTGAAACTTATGAGAATGAAGAGTCTAATGTATCTAGCATAGAAGGATTTGTACTATGGTGAAAATGGAACAAAAAGTCCTACCGTAAAGGGATAAGAGGCATAAGCTATTATATTAAAAAGAGAAGTTAGAAAAAATAATAACATATAAATACTATTATTATTTTATTTATGATTTTTAGAATTATCGATTTAATAATTTTATCAAAATTAATAAATTATAACTATATTTTTTTTATTATTAATATAAAAATATTATTACTCTTTGTATATTCACCTTAATTTATAACTACCATATTTTAATATATCATATAATTACATAATTAATATATATATATATATATATATATATATATATATATATATATATATATATATATATATATATATATATTATATTTTGGAGTTATTCTATTAAAAATATAGTATAGATACAAGAATAAAATGAGTAGTGTTTATCCACGAGAATTGATAGAGAAACCTGAGAATTAAGGTCTTCCGAGATTGAGAAACCAGGCTCGAAAAAGGACATGACCATCTTGCATGCCCTTTGAAGGGAAACCAGGCTTACAAAAATGTCTATAGTGTTTGTCTGTGTAATCACTATCATAAAACCAAAGACTAAACATAACTTAGAAAACTGAAAAATAACACAAGCCACAGAATTACACATGCTTCCCAACAACAATTGGAGGGTCATTGTAACACCCCCAAAAATAAATTATTTTTAAGTTTGGGAATTGTTAGGAAATTATTTCCGTTTTTGGTAAATTTTAAATTGGAAATTTTTTGTCATTTATGGAAATTCTGAATTTCAAATTTAGTTAACTGTAATTGATGAGTATGACTACTGGGAAGAGATATGGTTTGAACCAACTAACTATTTGACTATGAGACTTGTATGAAACGAAATATTTTATAATTGTTGTTGATGGTCAAATGGAACAACCATGTTAAAATCAACTGACCATGACTCCATGAGTGGGTAACATGTTGGAACTACCTCAGGGTTGATTGTTACAAGTGGAAAATCAAGAATTTGGCCATGGACAACCCCTGGAAATCAGGGATTTGGAAATATGTGAAAATTATCAAGGGGGGGAAAAAGACCCAGGCAAAAATGGTTTTGGATATATAGCATATGAGAGGAGGCAGGACGCTACCTAGTATGTTGGGGAAAAATAATCTAATTGTCTCTTGATTTTATGAACACTGGCTTCTGAGTGTGAGGCAAGGATAACTTGTTGAAGAATGTAGGACTATTGCCGAGGAGAAGTTCTGAGTTCACCCTCATGGATTCATGGTCAGGCTRGGGGGAGAACGGGACATGTGATTTGGTTGTTCTGTTTTAAGGTTGGGAGGAACGTGGATGTTCCATTTGTTTCTCAGAAACTGTTCAGATATGTCATCCTACTCTTTTATCTAGATGAATGTTATATGGTTTAATAACAGATAGAATGCACCTGTTTAATTCTGTATAGAGGCATTGCTATGGATGAAAGTCTGGTTGAATGTTGTTGAACTTAAGGATGAATATAATGCCTATAAACTAATTATGAATGGATTATCTCTGTTGGATTATATTTATGGGTGAACGTTGTTTCATTGGATATACTAGCTAAAAGAATATATTTGGTTAACTTCTGGAAGAATTAGTTATATATATTTACTACTGATGTAATGGGATAAACTATAGGATAAACCTCATAGTTAATTATATTTTGCTGAGTGAACTATCTATGGGCGTAATGTGATTGAATCCAAATTATGCAGATATACATATGTGTTTATATTTCTATAGATATTTACACAGAGCCATAGTACTTAACTGAGATTTCCACCCATGTACATATTAAAATCAAAATCAAGGTGAAACACTATGTATGAAAGGAATTCACGATAACTTGAATTGATTTCCTACAACATAAATAGTAATATATATATATATGTGTGTTCATATATTATACAGTTAATAAATTGTTCCAATAGTTATGAAGATCCAACCATGCAACGAAATAATAGATGCGCAAAAGCCGACGAACTTCGAAATAGAGATTTCTGGAACCCTTCATATCACATACATGTATTTTGTAATATGATAAAAAAATAAAAAAATTCCTAGCCTTATTAACAACAACAACTCATTCCAATCTCCATACAAGTCAGATAACAATGAAATAAAGGAAACCAATAATTCTATTGGAACAACAAAGTTTTTGGAAGCATAATAGTATCAGAGAAACTAAGATGAAACATATAAAATGAAACGCTCTTTTTCTTTAAAACAATCTAGGTTTAATGGCTAACCCACATATTGAGAAACCTAGAATTTCAATCGCTATTAATCATTACACTTCATTTCAAGTATGCAGGAAGAGAGTCTTATGACTTAAATATCAATTAAAACTCATTACAAAACCCATATCAAGATTTGAAATCAAAAGTGCACCCAAAACATATGCAAGGTTTGCGTTATAGTTTCCCAATAGAGAATATTGTTACGACCTTTGCATTCTTTGGATTAGCATAAATTCGGACGGAATTTTTATATCCAACAAATAATCTAGGTCGGAACCTGGAGTCTTGTTGTTTAAACCTGGAACGATAATTTCCAAGAACAACTATAAAGGAACCAGAGTACCTCTTGTACGAGAGAATGCCCAGAATCCCGAAGCTTTCAGATACTCCAACCCTGTAAGGGAACCAATAGATTTTCAATTAAGTAACTATGTAGGAGTAATAGGTCTTTCTTATATGAACACAAAATTTAAATTATGGGCTGGATTGATTTAAAGAGACAAACACATAAAGTTTGGGATCACACTTAACTTGGGGCCACAATGCCGGTCGCATTACCTCTATGAAGTTGATGAAGTCTTCCACACACTAGAAGGGAGAAGTGGGACAAATTCGACCTGATGGGTACCCTCGCAAAAACCAAGGATCCCATCATTAGGTTGTGATAAATAGTCCTTTGAATATATTTTCACCAGAAGAAAATCAAAGCAAATTTTCTACTAGTCAAAATGAACAAGTAGTGCATAAAGTACTGCATTCCGTGACTTTATATGGACATAATTCTCAAGACAATGCTCAAATACTTAGCACAGAGTGATTCCCTATGCCGAATACTTTCTGAATGAGAGTTTCCACTTTTAGTGAACGATAATAACAATATGGATATCCTAGAACAAGGGTTGCCTTAGATTCGTATATCTCCTGTTAGAGAACATATCCCTATAACGAAACTATTCGATTTACAGATTTCCCAAACATCTATTTATATATGGCTATGTTGAATGAGAATACATAAATCTCTCTGAGGGAAAATTTATAGCTGTAAGAATCACTTAGTAGTTGGGAAAATGGAGGACCCCAAGTAAAACTCAATACAAAATACCCAACCAAGACGTAAACGTTATTAAAACCTATCGAATGGAATTGCCTTAAGCTAGACAAAATATAACATGTAGTTTACAACGTGGTTCCTACCCTATCGATTTAACTTTTGGGGGTAGAGTCCTCGTGAAGTCTCGCAGAGACTCAACACCAAATAATGACGCAGAACAATGAAGAAATGTAGGGGACAATGAGCCCTAAGATTAAACTACATACAAAAAACCATACCTGTGCAGATTCATTGGAAACATAAACAAAAAGAGTAGAATGCCAAGTCCTTTTAGGAAGATTGAGAGTACAAGAAATGACAGTGAAGCCACTTACCAGTAGTGAGAATAGTCCAGGGTTTTTTGAGGAGAATAACGATAAGGGGGTAACTTAACTAAAAGTCATCATAAAAGTTACGGTGCATAGGGTTTATTCCATTGTAATGAAATATCCGAGGTGCCACTCAACTATGAGAATATGGGAACATTGATAAACTTACTAGGGTGGTCGGATAGAGACGTCTTCCTCCATCAAGGAAGTCCTCCAAGTTGCCACTCCCCTCGCCGAGAAACTAAATCGCAGAGCTAATTTCAGAGAAATTCACAAATGACAAAAGTAAAACTATTATAACCCTAAAGAACTCTTACCACATAGAGTGAATGTTGATGGTACGAAGGGAGGCTCGGGCCATGTGATGGAGTACGTTTGGAGCGTCCATATTGTACGAAGGGTCAGATGATATCCCTCATTATTCACATACAGAATGCCTCCATTAATGGTCGGTTTAGAGGCATAACTCTCATCTGACATGAACCTTTCCTTTCACATTAACTGGAATACGAAGTAAAGGGCAGTTTCCTTCGTGACTCGACCTTATGGAAGCTATTAACTCTAATTGTTGTTAGTTCAATTAGTACATTGTTTAGTTGAGACATTGTTTATATTAGGTAGAGTTAAACGAATTGTTAGCATGTGGTATTTGAACCAGAAAACCTTTATATCGATTATGCCTGGAATATCTTTACCCAACCATTAAATTTCGGGGATGCATTTCAATGACTTTGGCCTTAGAAGGAAATGTCAAAAATCTTATGCTAATCATCAACACTTTGCCAAGGCATATAACCCCGACCCCAATATGTTATGCATGGTATACAAGTTTCTTTCGAATAGTCATTTGAGTTTAACCTTGCACGCAAGTATAGAAGTGTGTTACCTAGAGTAGAGTTTAGGACCATAAGTGTTAAGCATATTATATTTCTAATCCTATTATAGTGTATAGGAATATATATATATATATATATATATATATATATATGAATGATTAACATAACTTTAGAACTAAAAGGAAATGTTAGAATATGGCGTTGCCCACTTAGGAACTCTATTCAATGAGTGTGTAAAGCTGGGGTAGTAATGTCATCATTGATAACGAATTTGGAGATTAATGTACCTAAGAAAAAAAAAAGACAAATTTGAGGTACATTACAGTCATCTGAAGGGATCTCTTCTACAATGGGGCAACCACAGTCATTGGCGTTGTGACTGGACGATCTAGAGTTGTCTGAGCTTGGTTCCTTGACCATGATGTCTGCACACTTGATAAAGGGAGCCATCAACGACCTTTTCTTTCCTGGTGGAGTCTCTGCTTCTTGCTTGTTAGTTTGCTCCTGAGGAGCTGAGTTGCTGGGGTGAGTCGCAAAAGAAGGAAGATGGGGGGCGGGGGAGGGAGGTAGAGAAGGAGGAGGGAAAGTGGTGGGGGACTGGGGCGAGCAAGCCGAGATGGGAGGGCTTTGGATGAACACACCCAAAAGGCTGAGGAGAGTATGAGAGAGTAGTTTTTTCACAACCCAATAGATGCGACGATGTCTGGAGGTGCGTCGGGAGGGTGGGAGAGAGCCTGATAGTTCCTCCTCCCAATTTGCTAACAATTATCGAAGATAGTTAGGAACTGAGCAGTTGTAGCCATCCTGGTTGGCCATGACGAATGTGGGATGTTCTCTGGATGCACACCCTCCATGACCGCTTCTTCCCAAGGTGGGATTGGCGGGCTTGCACAGAGGCATATGTGAGAGTCTGAGCCTATGGAGCATGGAGAGGGGAGAGACCCACCACCGCATGCAGAGAATAGAGTGGCTGCAGAATGCAGAGATATACCAGAGGTGGTTGAGGGAGATAGAGTGACAAATTCCATGAGGAGAGGAGCTTAATTCGAGGACCTTCAATCCTCTCATCCTTTGCATACGCGTGAACTAAGGCATTGCACTGAGGTTATGCAAGAAACGAGGTGAAGCAAGTTGCAGAGTAAAGGTCCTTCACCTCAGGAGAAACATCAAATTAATTCGCATGAGGGGAGGGTGAGGTGCAGTGCACCATGCCATTATTCGCGTGCCAAGAGAGTTTGTGATGCCCACTAGGTGGATTGAAGTGACACCCACATCTAGGGAATAATATTATATATTAAAGTTAATAAAATATATTTTTATATTAATGCTTAGATTCCCATTGTTGACATAAATACAAATGCATAAAATGTATTTGATACAACTTATAAACGTTAATAATCTTAAAAAACATATATTTGAAATATATATGTGCGGGTTAGTACTACTTATTAAAATAAAACATATATATATATATATATATATATATATATATATATATATATATATATATATATATAGACTTGTTATTAAAATACAACATCATCCTATATGAATATGCCCATCTTAAAATGCCATAGTATGCCTCTTATTCACAAGTCACAAACTCAATAATATTTATAATTATATTTATTTATTTTGAATTAATGTGAAATTTTAAAATTTATTTGGAAATCTTCAATTTTTTTTTTTTTAATTCAATTTATATAAAAAATTTCAATGTTATTTAATTTTTCTTAATTCATGTTTTAATTATTTTATATAAATTTTTATTTATTAAAATTAAATAAAAATATTATAACAATTTTAAATTAATATAATTATTATTAAATAAAAGTAAACATCTATTTTTAACAGTTTTCACACGCATTAAGGTTTTTGTACTAGCTATTGAAATACAACAGTCTCACCATATATGAATATGCCCAACTTGTAATACATCATATAGTTCTTCCTCAACCAGTCATAAACTCAACAAGATTTATATTTTAAATCATATAGTTCTTACCCACAAGCGATAAACTCGCCAATATTTAAATATTTGAATAAATATTAAAAGAAATATGAAAGAGCATGGCTTCAGCATTGCATAATAATTATCAAACCCACCTTATATTAACTAGTTAAGAGGCAGATTTTTCCCAAAAAATGTAGAAATGGATGAGAGAGAGTCCATGACATTGCTCTTTGATCTCAAAGCCTCAATGAACACCATGGCCATTGCCAAATTCTAAACCATATAACACACCTGCATATTTCTCAGTGGAGCCATTGAAAAAAACCTCTTTCAATTTCTTAAATGCACAGGATGTCAACAGGCTATCAGAACCAGCTTGATGGCACAGCCCAATTCTCTTCACATTCAATAATCCAGCTAGCTTATTCAATCCGCCGTACAGACGGTTGCAGAATTTCATCATGTGCTTCATATCATACACAATTGGAAAATACATGTTTAACAATTTGTAGAAGCCTGCAGGTGTCGAAGGCAACTGCTTGCACGTTAGAAGCTTCAGCAGGTACCCGAAATCATAGCAACTATGGAAGGTGACCCACTGCACATTGTCATTCAAAACAATGCCAGATGACATTAGCAGCTCACCGAATGCCAGTGCATCGATTCCCTTCTCAAAGTTTTTCTTGAAATCAATACCACTCCGT
>JASDQU010106662.1:54023-68835 GCA_032191745.1 Picea mariana | reverse complement strand
CTTGACCATTGATTCATATATTGTGTCTTAACACCTCTTTCTTTTAATATTGTGTAGTATGTTTTCAACTTTCTAAGATAAGGTTTATCATGGAAGTGGTGGAAATTTTTAGGGATGGAATTTGATTGGGCTCATCAAATATGATTAATATTTTAATATAATCATTCATATTGACATTGTTGTGAAATAAACAATTATAAATATTTTGAAAATGATGACATGAAGTTTTAAGACTTCATGTGATGGACTTTTTTGTAATTAACATGACTTAATCACCTTACATATAATAGTATATATGCTTTCTAAACATGTGTGCCTCTTTATGAACGCGGGGAAAATCAAAGAGTATGGTTGGAAATTATGGGTTTGAAGGGGACGGCTCCATAAGATATATATGAAAATGGGTTCAAACATTCTAAAGCAAGTAAACCCCATAGAATAAATTTCATTAAAATATATTTTACTTTTCTTAACATGTGAATCATTTCCAATCACAAGATGTCCAATGAGAATTTGATATAATTATGTTTCCCTAATACTATGCTTTCTTTAAAAAAGATTAGTCTCATCCAAATGTTAGAAAGGGGCATGCTTAGAAGGATATATGATGATGGGTCTATAATTTGTAAGTACTTCTTTTACTCTTATTCAAATATAGTGCATCATAAGTGGTTCCCTTGTTATTATATTAATTCTTGTTTAAATACCAAGAACGTAATTTTAACACTAACTAAGATGCAAATTCATTAAGTTGTCTCACTCCTACATAGTATTTTTTTTATAAATATCATAAATGAAAATATGTTTGAATATAGTCAAAACAAGTTATCAAAATCTGTAATGTACTTTGAATGAAAAATTACAATTATGGAA
Source organism: Picea mariana (assembly GCA_032191745.1). NCBI lineage: Eukaryota > Viridiplantae > Streptophyta > Pinopsida > Pinales > Pinaceae > Picea > Picea mariana. Next base: position 67,962 of record JASDQU010106662.1, on the reverse strand, counting down.
TGTACATGTGCCAAGTTTGTTTAAAAACCATGTAATGGTATTCCATCTTCAATTATTCGTTCATGATCGAGTTCGGACATTTTCCATTTTTTAACTTTTTCTTTTATTTTTTATTGAACTTCTATTAACTTTATGCGTGATGCACATACCAAATGACTATATTGACAACTTGTGACATCTGACTGATAGTCTCGAAAGTGAACATGAGTATCGGTTTGATGGGTTTCTTGAAAAAAATATCCTTTCAATACAATGGATCCTCTTTCATATATAAAACCGTTATCATCAAAATCTTCTAATAACCTCATCTTTTGTGACCTGCATTGCATCAAATTATATTTCACTTTTTCAATGTTGTCTACAGGTGCAACCACGGCAAAAACATCTCTTGCAAATAATTGGATATATTGGACAATAATTAATTCATGTTAGATTATCACACAAGTATGTATCTATAAGTTATTTGAAAAAATGTAAACATAATTTAATTTTACCTTCTCTAACAAGATCAGAAACTCTATCGCCATCAACTGACACTACAGTTTCATTTGATTCTATCTCCTCTAAGCTTGCAAGCGACATTTTCCCGTTTACATTAAGTTCAATATGTCTCCAAGATTTAACATATCCTGCATTTTCGTTCTCGCAAATATCTGTGGATTCTGAGTCGTCTATGCAAACTGAACAAAAACAAGAGTCATTTCGTCTATCAAATGAAAACCCATTTTAAAAACCTTTTGTTTTAACTGAATGCATTTTTCTTGTTACAGGTATTGTACTGGCATCATACGTGATTGATCTATTTACATCTTCTACTCCAACATGCAAAAAATAACTGCACAAGACAAGAACTTGCTAACTTGAAATCTCTCAAGAAAATGATTGAAGATTGAATACAAATTTGAACACATTCAAATTTATATATCCTCTGTACATACATGTAACATTTATATATAGACACACCTGCGCACATCCCTTGACGGATTATATTAATGGCTTAGCGCCATGTTGCAACATTCAACAACTTGTTCAGCGGATTCAAATCGATCGGCATGAGGGTTCAACTGATACCTTCAAAGTGATCGTTTTATACATGCCCCTGCACCATCGTGCTCTCCTTTTCCATGACCAGTCTCAAAAAAATTCTAACAATGTGTAATCTTTAATTTTTTATGAAGACGGCTTAACCAATAGAATGATCATGCAGATTTGAACTGACCTGCACACCCATCAGACCATATCCAATGTCGATCGAATATGATTTCGCGTTCTTTCAATCAATCATAAAATTTATCAAAACAATGTTGTACATAATGTGTGTCGTGTGTTCGATCATCACTTATATAAAATGATATTCTTTAATAACATGTCGATTGTCGTTGGTGTTTTCTATGTTTGGAAGACTTCGTTGAGCATGTATATATAGAACGTGGACAAATATAGTGCCTTGATCAGAATGATAATATTCACTCTGTATTTCTTTTTGTGCAGCGAATGTGTAATTCTCTGCAAAATCAACTACAGACAAAATTGTCCCTAGTGGAAACACTTCACGTGATTGTTTGAATTGTAGATCTTGCCATCGAGATCTATGTGAATGCTTGGTGTATTTATAGATTTCTTCCTCAAACTTCTTCAAAAACTCTATCAAATAGATTTTATTTACCTTCAAATCAAGCCTTTTGGAAATAACATTTGAAGAATGTGGAGTCGTGCTTCTCAAATATTCATATCTTTTCCAATTGACTATTATATTAGAAAATGATTGATCATTCATATCAATATGATACTTTGAATGAAACAAACTTATATTTCCACAACGATCACATTTCTTTCCACCAACACATTTTCTTTTGTAAAATAAATCATCATCTTCTCTTTCACATAGAATTTCAGATATAAAAACACGAACTGTGGAAGGAGGAGGTGAATCTGGCCATAAAGTTTTACCAATATCCAAAAAAGTGTTGTAATACAACTCAAACTCCACATGATAACGAAAACAACATGTGTCACGAACAATGATGGGTCTAACAAACCATGGTTTTTGTTGCACAAATGTATTGATAGAAATTTTAACTTCCTTCTGCTCTTCATTGAATTTATTAAACAACTCTATTTGTGTCATTGGAAATATATTTTTTGGATGTTCTTCATATTGATTTCGTGATATTCTTCGATGCAACATATCCCTTGTATGTGGTGAAACACGAGATTCTTCCAACCAACAATTACGGGCCAATTCTTTAACATTTTCTTCAAGTCTATCTTTGTAGGGTTGTCTAGAAATCACTGTCCAACAAGCCAATTCATCATTTACATCTATTTGGAAACGGAATTTTCTATGTTTGTGTAATTTTTTTCTTGATGTTCCCAAAGTTTTTGCCATGTGTAGTGTCAAACGATCTTTTATATTGCTCCCTGAAACAATTGTTGTATGTAACGTTTTACGTGCAACACAGACATCTTCTTTTCAAGATTTTCCAAAAGATTTTAATACACTAGTTATATTGTTAAAGACATTCTGTTGCACCTTTGTATCCTTTGTCGACTTTTGAATACCCAATAATGATGTAGCTTCTTTTAACTTTCTTGACTTCAATAGAGAAAGTAAAAGTTGAGCCTGTGCTGTAACTGATTCATCTTTGACATAAGTATTATATATATTCTTAGTTCGATATCTTATATAATGCTTAGCTTTTTTCTTTCCAAATTTGTCAGTATAACCATTTTCTAATATTTCATCATCAATGTTGATAGATTCTCCTGTATATTTCAATTTAAAGATTATATTAAAAAACATAACCCGAACACAAATTCACTAAGTTATATATACTTGAGTGTTCATCTTATATTAATCTAAATTTATGTACACATACCTATAGGTAATTTGTCTTCTGATTCAATTTCGGTTTCAACGTATTCTTTGACATTATGAGACAAATCTATTTTTGTTTTTTGAAAAACATCAAATTGTAATTACAATCAATTATATTATTTACAATATTTTTAATTTCAATTCTATACTTTGAATTTTGTACTTTCTGAATACAGTCCCAATGTGTGTCGTGTGCTTGATCATCATATCTGCATGCATACCTGGTTGAACTTCTTCTTTTCGAAAATCTCTATTGACATTATCATTGTTTATTTCTTCAATATTTGCACGTTCTTGTTTCTTTCTCCGATAAAGCTCTTTCATTTGCTCAATTTAGCGAGTATCAACTCGAGTGCGATCATATTTTCTCTTGCGTAAACTTTTGTTTCCCATGATTTTTATAGTTATCTGTAAAAGATATGTTCAACAAAGACTTCACCTTGAAAAAATGCTCAACATTTATCTTTCAACCCATAAATTGTTATTCCAATAAAAAATTGAACAAACATCATTTACCTTATTAAAAAAAAATCAAAAAGATGATTTGAAATTTTCTTTAAGTGTTTTAAAAAACCACCATGTATCGATATCGATCCTCCGATTAAGCCTATGGAACAGAGGGAATAAAGAAAAAAGGAAAAGAATATAGCGACAATCAGTAATAGAAATTCTTTGAAATCCTTATCCTCGAGTTCATATCTTTTTGTTCATTTGATGGATTGTGTTAAATTTGTTCGGTTGCAATCCTATTTATACAATTTGGCGCAAAAAAAACCTATACGACGTGTCGTTTCATATTTCTCGACGATCGGAATTCGTCCGACAATCTTTCGGCTAAAAGAATTAGTTTTTCGGTCGAAAGCTCCAGAAATTGTTTAGTTTGACGGATTCCGTTAGATTTTAGACTTTCGACCGAAAAAATGAAATTGCAACTGAAAACCAAAACTAGTGAAATGCCCCAAGCATAACTAAACTTCAGAGGTTGCGAACTCCTACAACATTGAGAATTTGGTTTCGAAAATGACACCAGCATTTCCAAAATTGAATCTAGTTTCAATTCGTATAATTTGTTTTCATTTTCTTTATTTTTATCTAATTTTATTTAATTTAAAAAAAAAATCACTACATAATATTTTCAGCAGACATTATGATTCAGTGAAATGAAATATCGGTATCTCAAAAAATATAAACTAAAAAAATTTGAAAAAAATATATTCATAATCCTTAAACTGTTCTTTTCAAAAGGGTATATTTAAATTTTAGTTTAAAGTAAAAATTAAGATAGATACAAGGTGTAGAAAAACATGTTTTTAAACTCTGCAATGTTTTCAACTTGATCAACTTCAAAAAATTCTAGAAATTATAATATCCATCCGTTAAATTCAAAATAATAGTCATAATAAAATAGAGTCTCTGTAGATTGTTGCAGTATATTTTGTTTCTTCAAAACATAAGTTTAATAATATATACATTGTTGTAGAAATAAGTAACTCATTATCATTCATTTCATGTTTAAGAAACATACTCTTAAACAATTGTCAAATTGACATATCAAATCATGATAAAAAAAAATTGAAAAATAGTCATTAGAAAGCTAACACAATTATTCACAAGTTTTGTTTTTACTGTAAAGTGAAATTCTAAATAAAAAAAATACTTTTATATGTTGGAAGTTGAATAACTTGTAAAAATATAGTTTTTTTTCTCATAAAACAAGAAAAAGTGTAACCCATCTTCATGATTTCACCATAATGTATAGGAATATATATATATATATATATATATATATATATATATATATATATATGAATGATTAGCATAACTTTAGAACTAAAAGAAAATGTTAGAATGTGGCATTTTCCACTTAGGAACTATGTTCAATGAGTGTGTAAAGCTAGGGTAGTAATGTCATCATTGATAAGGAATTTGGAGATTAATGTACCTAAGAAAAAAAAAATATGACAAATTTGAGGTACATTACAGTTGTCCAGAGGGATCTCTTCTACAATGGGGCAACCATTGAAGTCATTTTCGTTGTGGTTGGACGAGCTAGAGTTTTTTGAGCTTAGTTCTTTGAGCATGAGGTCTAGACACTTGATAAAGGGAGCCATCAATGAGTTTTTCTTGCCTGGTGGAGTCTCTGCTTCTTGCTTGTTGGTTTTCTCCTGAGGAGCTGAGTTGTTGGGGTGAGTCGCAAAAGAAGGGGGATGGGGGGTACGGGAGGGAGGTAGAGAAGGAGGAGGGAAAGCGGTGGGGGAGTGGGGCGAGCGAGTCGAGATGGGAGGGATTTTGATTAACACACCCAAGAGGCTGAGGAGAGTGCGAGTGAGTAGTTTTTTCACAACCCAATAGATGCGCCAATGTATGGAGAGAGTCTGATAGTTCCTCCTCCCAATTTGCTAACAATTATCGAAGATAGTTAGGAACTGAGCAGTTGTAGCCATCCTAGTTGGCCATGACGAACACGAGATGTTCTCTCGATGCACACCCTCCATGACTATTTCTTCCCAAGGTGGGATTGGTGGGCTTTCACATAGGCATATGTGAGAGTCTGAGCGTGTGGAGCATGGAGAGGTGAGAGACCCAACACCGCGTGCAGAGAATAGAGTGGCTGCAGAATGTGGAGATATGCAAGAGGTGGTCGAGGGAGAGAGAGTGACAAATGCCATGAGGAGAGAAGCTTAATTCGAGGACCTTCAATGCTCTCATGCTTTGCATGCACGCAGACTGAGGCATTGCACTGAGGTTATGCAAGAAACGAGGTGAAGCAAGTTGTAGAGTAAAGGTCCTTCGCCTCAGGAGAAACATCGAATTGATTCGCATGAGGGGAGAGTGAGGTGCAGTGCACCAAGCCATTGTTTCATGCGTCGAGAGAGTTTGTGATGCCTGTTAGGTGGATTGAAGTGACAACCACATCTAGAGAATAATATTATATATTAAAATCAATAAAATATATTTTTATATTAATGCTTAGATTCCCATTATTGACATAAATCCAAATGCATAAAATGTCTTTGATGTAACTTATAAATGTTAACAATCTTAAAAAACATATATTTAAAATATATATGTGCCGATTAATATTAATTATTAAAATAAAACATATATAAAATATATACATATATAAGCTTGTTATTAAAATAAAACATATATGAAATATATATATGAGTTTGTTATTAAAATAAAACATCATCCTATATGGATATGCCCAACTTACAATGTCGTATGCCTCTTATTCACAAGTCACAAACTTAATTATATATATATATATATATATATATATATATATATTTTGAATTAATGTGAAATTTTAAAATTTATTTGGAAATTTTCAATGTTGTTTAGTTTTTTTTTAATTCAATTTATATGAAAATTTTCAATGTTATTTAATTTTTAATTATTTTATATAATTTTTTATTTATTAAAATTAAATAAAAATATTATAACAATTTTAAATTAATATAATTATTATTAAATGAAAGTAAACATCTATTTTAAATAGTTTTCACATGCATTAAGGTTTTTGTACTAGCTATTGAAATACAACAGTCTCACCATATATGAATATGCCCAACTTGTAATACATCATATAGTTCTTACTCAACCAGTCATAAACTCAACAAGATTTATATTTTAAATCATATAGTTCTTACCCACAAGTGATAAACTCGCCAAGATTAGTCATAAACTCAACAAGATTTATATTTTAAATCATATAGTTCTTACCCACAAGTGATAAACTCGCCAAGATTTAAATAATTGAATAAATATCAAAAGAAATATGAAAGAGCATAGCTTCAGCATTGCATAATAATTATCAAACCCACCTTATATTAACTAGTTAAGCGGCAGATTTTTCCAAAAAAAATGTAGAAATGGATGAGAGAGAGTCCATGACATGGATCTCTGATCTCAAAGCCTCAACGAACACCATGGCCATTGCCAAATTCTAAACCATATAACACACCTGCATATTTCTCAGTGGAGCCATTGAAAAAAAACTCTTTCAATTTCTTAAATGCACAGGATGTCAACAGGCTGTCAGAACCAGCTTGATGGCACACCCCAATTCTCTTCACATTCAATAATCCAGCTACCTTATTCAATCCGCCGTACAGACGGTTGCAGAATTTCATCATGTGCTTCATATCATACACAATGGGAAAATACATGTTTAACAATTTGTAGAAGCCTGCAGGTGTCGGAGGCAACTGCTTGCACGTTAGAAGCTTCAGCAGGTACCCGAAATCATAGCAACTATGGAAGGTGACCCACTGCACATTGTCATTCAAAACAATGCCAGATGACATTAGCAGCTCACCGAATGCCAGTGCATCGATTCCCTTCTCAAAGTTTTTCTTGAAATCAATACCACTCCGTTGCAGAAGCTCAATAGAATCCTCAGCATGCATATCTTTATCCAGATTGAATTCCCGGAAATTGAATTGCCATATGCAATACTTATCGGTGCCGCAGCGAGGCATGTTCCCATCCTCGTCTGAGAAAGTCAGACCCAATTGAATGAGGTTAAGCATATCAACATTAGACTTCAGAGTGTAATAGTTGAGCTCTGAAGCTGTCTTGAAATTGGCCATAGGTTTTACCACTACACCAGGAAACTCAGTATCCATGCCAATATATGGGTAATCATCCACGATGTCCCGAATCAAAGCAAACTCCTCCAAATTATCTGCCCAAACTTCCCTTATTATCACCGAATCGCTTTGGAGTAGAATGGGCATCTTGTATTTTATTGTCTATGGCTGGTTTTGAGAGTTTCTTTAAAAGCACAAACCCTAAGGTGAAGACCCCAAATGCAAAAACATCTGTCAACAATGCAACAGCGTCGGATTCAGCTGCAAACCCGCTGCCGAATTCAACCAAGCAATGTGCTCAGTCTCCCACCAACAAAACATGTGCAAACCCCTCAAAACCCTGCTAAGCCCTCGAAACCCAGAAAACCCTGTAAATCTCCCTAGTCAGTTTTCGGTGAGAATCCGTCAAACGCTTTAATAGTTTCAGTATAAGCTCTCAGAAAACCCTCCAACGATTTCTTGGGTTTCTTATCGTCAATCTATCACTCGCCAATACCCCAGAAACCCTAAAAAAAATTCAACTTATCCAGAGAAATCAGAAGATCAAACGGGGAACTGAGACACACCGCGGACGAAGAAATAGCGCTCCATAAGAAGATACGCAGAAACTCGGGTATCGATTTATGGCGCTCGGTGACTCTTTCTCGACGCCTCTTATAGAGCAGATTTCCGTCCAGGGTTTGGAACCGAATAACCTATGAAGTATGCTAACCGGGGTCCAATTTATAGTTAACGAATAGGATGAATACACACTATTATTACCTTATATTTTAAAAGGTTATTATAATAATAATAATAATTTATTTTTAAGTTCAAGATCAAGTCAGCACACCAAATTGGTGTATGAGACACCTCTTTGTTTGTGGGACAAGGGATCTTTCTCCTCCTAGTGATTTGATTGGTAAAGTTTATTAAGGTATACATACCCTACCCTCTCTGTATTTGAACCTGTAACTTCTTAAGAGGAAACACATGTTCTTAACCATTAAACCTACATATTATTATATTTTCATAAGTTATTTACAGGTGTCCCCAGCAGCGATGAAACGTGTCAAAACATGATTACGGAATAGAACTTGCCCGACGCGTTGACTGACATTCTCGACCGGTCAATTGAGTTGGCCTGCGCGCACGTTTTTGCGATGGGGTTGTTAGGAAAAATCCATGTCCTTGGGACAAATCCAATGTTCTTGGACTCACAATGTATGAAGCCAAGTTGGGGACTTTGACCTTTTAACAGGAAAGAAGGGGACCGTGGAATGATAGAAAATGATGACCCAGTCAAGTAGTGACTTGTGTTTGCATTTTGAATAATTTTTATGATTTTAAATTTTTTATTTGAAAAAAAATTGTTAGAAATAATATAAATAACTTTTGGTTATGCAAACATTTTGAATAGTTGAAAAATCTGTTAAATATAATATAAATAGGTAAGTTCTAGTCATGAAAAAAAATTAATAAAATAGTTGGCTTATTGTGGGGTTTTGTTTTTACACAAAATCATTACCACTAAAAACAAGGGTGAAAGCAAATTCATAAACTTCTAATAAAATCTATGGATATGGGTCTTGAAAGGTTGAAATTTGATGTTGATTTTTCTGGGAAAAAAAATCATAATTTTTGCTAATCAATTTACATTCATAGAAATTAATAATTTTTTAATTTTATATTAAAAAATATTATGAATTCAAAAAATTATTAAATAAAATCTACGGATATTGGTTTTGAAATGTTGAAATTGAATGTTACTCATCTTGAAAAAAAAAATTATAATGTCTTATCAATTTACATTCATATAAATTAATAATTTTTTTAATTTTATATTAAAAACACGCATAAGCATAAAAAACTATTAAATAAAATCTATGGATATTGGTCTTAAAATGTTGAAATTGGATGTTGTGTCTTCTTAGAAAAAAAATCATAATGTTTGCTCATCAATTTATATTCATATAAATTAATAATTTTTTAATTTTATATTAAAAAAAAAATTATGAATACAAAAAATTATTAACTCCAAAAGTTTATAATTGGATCATCCACAAAGAAAAACAAAACAATATTTAACTTAATAATGAATAAGATTAATAATATACGCATTGAAAATATATAGTCAAATTGGTTTTAGGGGATTAGATTCATGTTAAATAATCTAAGTCATTGATAACAATAAAATTCAATAAAAAGTTACCTAAAAATTGTTTTTCTGAAGCATGGACTTTGGAAATACACTTTATGGTATATTTAGAAACTTGGGATGGTTAGGGTAGACTCTCCACTCATCATCAACGACAAATAAAGCTTCAAATTATAATGAAAATGATAGCAGTTGTGATTAAACCTAAAATTCATTAAAAAAAATGGTTGAAATAATAAATGGAAATAAAGGAAAAAAGGTAAAATTATTATTTATATGTAAAGTCAAATAAAGGAAATTTGGTACACTCCTTTGTGAAGCATGGGGTCCAACTTATTGTTAGATGTTCTAAATAATTGTGTCAAGGTTTTATAGGTTTAAAGAAAGTTTTGATGTTCCTTTTAGCTAATATCTTAGTGATTTGATCTGTAGTACCTTGGATGTAGGGGAGAGAGATGAGAGCTAGGAGAGGAGGGAAGACTTTTGGAATTAGAATGTGTAGCTAAATGAAAAGATTGTTCATATGAGAGATAAAATAACCATTGGCATCCAAGTATTTTGTGAGGTGCGATTTTTCTTTTTTCCAGAAAATGGGGAGAAGAGATTTGAATGACTCAAGTTACTAAAGTTTTTAAAACTGCATATTTGTGTTCATGTTCATTTATGAATAAAGAATTAAACTATATGATGATGATGATGATGATGATGATGATGATGATGATGATGATGATGATGATGATGATGATGATGATGATGATGATGATGATGTTTGCTAATACCAACTTATGTTTATTCGAAGAAAAGTGAAGGAATTACTTGGTTTTCTTTAAAATTTTATTTTTGTGAGCCAAGTATTCCTAATTTACAATAGTTTTTATGAGTTAAAAAGTTAGGAAAGTCGGTATTGTGATAAATATTTTGAAATTGAGATTTAATGTGGGTGTACACATTTTAAGAGAAGGTGTTTTTCATCTTCTTTGTACTAGTTAAAACAAATATACTTTGGATCTTATGAATTATGATTAATTACCTTATTATGTTAAAAATTTCAAAATAAATAAGATATTCAAATCAATCTTAAAATTTCAATATTAATTAAAAATATATTTTTTTTATTTTTATATAAATTTACCATTAAATCACTTTTATTATTTGAAAAAAAAATATAATAACACTAATATAAATAGGAGAATATCTTAAGTTTTTAAACACTCATAAAATGTTGATAGTTCTTATTTGTTGATTCCCAAATCATTACAACTTAAATACAAAGGATGAGGCTAAAGAAAATCTATAAAAATTTCAATGAAATATATCTTTTATTGAAAAGGATGTTAATTTTGAACATGTTTTACGAAGCACTTAAAAAAACTAAAAAGGAAAATAAAATCCTCAATTTGATTATAAGTGTTATATTTTTCTAATGTTGGTTTACATTGATTTGTTTTATATTTGTATATTTTTTTAAGTATACTACTATAAATCTATTTTATCTTTGAATTTATTATGGGTGGAGAGGGAAAACGTTTTCACTTCGAAGGTTTTCATTCCTCCTCTCCATGGATGATAAATATTTGATCCTTTTCCATGTATGATAAATTCACTATCTCTTTCGGTGTATGATAAATCCTATGTGTGCATGATAAATATGATGTATGTTAGTTAAGCACTATATGAATTATATATTTCTGGTAGAATAAGAAATGTTTTATTTTCAATTACTTTATATATTCCCTTGACCGACTACCATTCCTACCTTAAAAATATTTATGAATTTCATATTGCTTTGGAATTTTTTTTTAAAGCTTCTACATAAGATAATGCTTTTTCTATAGAAGACATAAATTTTGGGGTTAAGAGAATTCCAAATTGGAAAGCTAAGGACATCGAGGGATACTAGGTTGAAATATTAAAAATTGGATGGTCTATTCTAATCTCTCAGAACACAAGTTCTTGAACTTAAAATTCAAGCATGACTTCCCTAAACCTTGGACTCAAAGTTTCTGATGATTGCAGCTATGTGAGACATTCTCCATCTTACAAACCTGTGAGATGTGAAGCAATGTAGGTATGTGAGACTTTCTCCATCTTACAAACTTGAGAGAAAGCCCTTGAGAAGGGTGTGTGGTTCCTATCTGAGAGATAGTTGGAACGATGAGATGACCTCCTTCATTATGAGAGTTGAGAAGAACTCCAGATGATTCCCCGATGAGAAAGGCGATCTGCAGAGTTGGATGTGCCTGTGGATGAGCGCAAGGTGAACACATGAAATCCCAAAGTGTTGGGTGCATCGTCATGAGAACATAAATGAAGATGATGTATTAGCCTCCTCTGAGCAAAAGAGTTGAGGAGAAACTCCAGATGACTCTCATGTGTAATGCACCGGGATTGCATATATGTTGAGTGGACGAGCATAGGTCAACATGATCCTAGTGGCTGAGCTCTAGTGAAGAAGTGGTTTTTCTATGTAATGCGGTGAGCCAGAGATATGGACATCCCTATGGATGTGCCTCTATTGGATGAGCACTACTAGGTGTATATTATCCCTTGCTATATTTCTCAAGAGTGAGAGTTGCATGTAACCCTAAATGTAATGTAAATGGTATAGGTCGGCCCCACCTTAATGTGATTAGTAATTAATGTAAAAGATAATTAATATGGAAATTTTAATTATATTTTGAGTTACTGAGGTTGGACCTATTGCGCCAATAGACACATCATTTGATGTGACAAGTCTTATATAAATAAAGGTGAATCCCCATTGAGGAAACATACTTATCATTTGTCTCATCTCATGATTTTAGAAGTTGTGGTATGAAATTATGAGAATTGCAACACCCTCTTGTGTGCTAGTTTTTGGTGATGGTGTGGGACGTTTTTCTCTTGAGGAATATAGCAAAGGATTGGCTGGGTTTTCTTCCCTTGTTGAGAAGGGTTTCCCAGTATACTTCTTGTGTACCTGTGCATGGATCTTCTTCTTGTGATATTGGTTTGCTGCAGTAGTTATGGTTCAAGTAATTGTTGACAAAAAATTTAAAAGGAACACATGAGCCATATCTCACTGAAAATCTAATATGGTATCAGAGTAGTCTTGAAAAATTTCATTGCATAGAAAAACTAAAGGTAAAGTCTACCAATTATGTGGTAAGATGAAGATGAGAAGGGTCGGATCTAAACCCTTGAAAGAAACCGAAAGATATGAAGGAAGAATCCAAAACCTAGGGAGAAGGCAACCACAACCATAAGGAGATTGCCCTACCATAAAACACAACACTGTAAAAGAACCCGACCTATTATGAAGCTCCTATATAGTTTCCACCGATATACACCATGTCCAGACTCCTCATGTTGTTATATCAAGACAATCGCGGCCTAGAAGAGAAGGGTCAGACCCCTTGTAATGCTCTATGGTAAAGTTTTGTGGTGGAAAAGAGGAGCCCAGAGCCTACAAGGAGATCTGCTATCAAAATAAAGTAGTCAGCCTCCAACAACTAGCTTCCTAATCACTTTTTGAACAACTAAGAAGGCAGTTTTATATCAGCGACACAATCAACTAAATTACTGATTTATATTGCTTCTGAGATACTACTTTTTTATATAGACTATAAAGATATAAGGCCTACAACTGTTATATTGCTTCCCAGATATGATTCAACCTTGAAATCCATGCCTCATTTGATGGGACAAATTATTTTCCGTTGACAAAAGATAACAAGTTGCAAGAAGGCCTACAACTGTTCCATTCCTTAAATCATGGTTGTGTGATTTGCTAAGTTCTAGCCACACACACAAAATAGAGGATCCTTCATTTCTTTAGTGTTGGGCATACTAGAACAATAGTTGAGTAGGGAAGCCCCCTTAGAGAACCTCTCCTAGATGATTACTATCATGTTTTAATGGAAACATCTTGCATAATTCACCTATACCAAATATTATTCCTTCATATAGCTCAAGACTTTTATCTAAGTAGGTTATCTCCATGCAAGTGTTTAAATGGCAGTGTTAGTGTATATCCCAACAATCATTGAAGGATATTAATGGTTTGTCTAAAGTACATTGAATATGTTACAAACCAAATTAGAACCCTTAAAATACAGATCTGAAGTCAAGACATAACAAAGTTTAGTAGTAGCATAAGCTACAAGGATAGCTACAACAATATGTTTGAAATTTTTTTAAATGTCAAATAATGGACATAACCTAGATAAATTACAACAATCATAAGCAAGTTGGATCACCAACAAAAGGAGAAAATTGCAAATTTGTGATACTCTCATGTCATTTAAACCAATAAAGGATGATGCAAACCTCATCAGAGACTTGTATGGT